>PVJX010012839.1:0-49118 GCA_004027295.1 Dolichotis patagonum | reverse complement strand
CTTTTTTTTTCTTCTATGTACACAGCTTCTAAGCTTTCTTGGGGAGGGCTAGGGCTTTGAGCCTGCCTTTTGGTCTTTCCTTTTGTCATTTTTCTATATTTCCTTGCTTTGAGTGGTGTTCCAAAGCTTTGTCTGCATGTGTGATGAATTACCTCTTGCACCCTCCGTTCCTGGAGGGTCAGTGGCTCCTGCACAGGCTCTTGGCTTCCTCACAGGGTCCTAACTCCCCTGTGTGGGCTCCTGGCTCCCTAAGTTGTAAGGCGAATGCTGGGTGTGGTCACCCCCGAAGCCTGTGGAATCTCATGCAGGCCAGGCCACCATGCTTTGTCCCAGGCAGGTCTCCAGGAGATTCCCTGCGAGTGAAGGGTGGGCCTACGTTTCCCAAAGAGTCAGGCCAAAATGCTGGTTTCTGCAAAGTTCCCGGTCCCAAAGAGACCTGGCCAAGATGCCAGTCTCCACAATATTCCCAATCCAAACAGCCCAGACCTCTCTGCGGGTCTGGGAGGTTCCCGGTCCCAAAGAGTCAGGCCGTGATGCTGGTCTCTGGGAGATTTCCTGGGGGTGAAGAGCGGGGCTACGGGCCCAGGCAGACCTGGCCCAGATGCCTGTCTCAGGGCAGTTCCCTAAGGATGAAGGGCGGGCCTACCAGTCTCAAACAGTTGTGCCGTGATGCTGGTCTGTGCAGACTTTCAATCCAAGCAGCCCGGGCCACTCTGCGGGTCCCGGAGGTTCGGGTCCCACAGAGTCAGGCGGCGATGCTGG
Source organism: Dolichotis patagonum (assembly GCA_004027295.1). Lineage (NCBI taxonomy): Eukaryota > Metazoa > Chordata > Mammalia > Rodentia > Caviidae > Dolichotis > Dolichotis patagonum. The sequence goes on along the minus strand of PVJX010012839.1, from coordinate 48,356 downwards.
TCTCTGGGAGATTTTCTGGGGGGAAGGGCGGGGCTATGGGCCCAGACAGACCTGGCCCAGATGCCGGTCTCAGGGCAGTTCCCTGCGGATGAAGGGCGGGCCTACCAGTCCCAAACAGTCGCGCCGAGATGCTGGTCTGCGCAGACTTTCAATCCAAACAGCCCGGGCCACTCTGCGGGTCCTTGAGGTTCGGGTCCCACAGATTCAGGCCACGATGCTGGTCTCTGGGAGATTTCCTGGGGGTGAAGCCATATAAAGAATTTTTTTAAAAAATAGGCCCCAAAATTCAAAGACCCAATCCAAAAATGGGCATATCTACTTCTCAAATCAAGAAATACAAAGGGAAATGAATATATGAAAAAACATTCAGTATCATTAGTCATTGGAGAAATGCAAATGAAAACAACATTAAGGTTCCGTCTCACTCCAGAAAGAATGGCCAAGATAAAAAATTCGACTAATAATAAATGCTGGAGAGGCTGTGGGGAAAAAGCAGCTCTTCTCCACTGTTGATGAGAGTGTAGGCTGGTGCAACCACTATGGAAATCAGTGTGGAGCTTCCTCAAAAAGCTGGGATTGAAGGTCCCATTTGACCCAGCTATCCTGCTTCTGCTCGAAAAGACTTGAAAACATCATACCATAGTGATACATGTGCACCCATGTTTATAGCAGCACAATTTGTAATAGCCAGATGTTGGAAGCAACCTAAATGCTCATCAACTGAAGAATAGATAAAAAAGATATGGTACTTTTATACAATGAAGTACTACTCAGCTATAAGGAAGGATCATTTAGAGGCTTTTTTAGGTAAATGGATGTGACTTGAGACCACACTCATAAGTGAAATGAATCAGACTTGCGTGTAAATACTATAGTCTCTTTAAAGAAACTGAAAGATTCCCAAAATTTTCCATAAATATTGTGACAGGGTAAGAAACTGCGCTAAAGAGAAACATAAGTAGTATGGGGAAAAGGAGAAAAGGAAGAAAAAAAAGATACAAATTTGTTTATATATATGTAGAATAGCTAAGATGATTATACTACCAATTCTATTCTTGGAAAAGAATACTCATATGATTAGATCAATTTTGCATGACCAATCTGCAATATTATAACCATTGTTAAATTCCTATCATCTTGTTTTGAAAGCCTGTATTGTTTTTAATTTTTTTGTTCTTGTAGTTGTTTGTATGTCTCTTTTTTGTTTTTCTTTTCAGTATTTTTATTTCTCTTTCAAGTAACAATAAGGTTTTATCTACTAAAAAGAAGTAAATGTGTTTTCCAAGAAAGGATGGCTGCACATTGTTTCACAGGTCTGGCTTTTATGTGGTTTGTGTAAGCACTGTCAACTCAGAAACATAAGACGCTTAAGTGTCTGAGTTAAATGACTAAGTAGTGTAAGTAGTCACATTTTGCACTGTTTGAAAGCTCAATACTTAACGGTAGATAAAGGATAATGTAAAATGATGACTAATAGAAACAGAACACCACAAATTGTTTTCAAAAGGGAAAAAAGATCTTTAATTTAGAATGAGGATAGACCATGTTTACTTTTTAAACACCTAGTATAGCTTTTCTGGCATATACAAGTGCTCATTAGGATGATATGGAACTTTTTTTCTCTAGAGATTACTACTTTAGTTAAGCACTAAGATGTAAAGTAGACACGCAGGATCACATTACCTTTATATCCTTTATATCCTTGTGGCAGAGACTGCTTCCTGCTCTATGTCGTCATTACTTTTTAGATCATGTATTCAGTAGACAGTTGTTACCTTGTACTGCTAGCTAGCTTGGTTAGATTAAACTCACTCTTGAAGAGTTTACATCTGAATAAAGCAAGGTTTAGTCACTTATTCTCTCAATTCTAATCTGCATGTAAGATTTGAGTTTTAACTGTAAAGTGCTGACTACCTGTACAGTGGAAAGAACTGGGACTTTACAAACAAATGTTAATTTACCTCAACTTCAGCTCCTGTTCTTGACAAATTATTTATCTTCTGAATTCAACTCTTTTGTCAATTGAAATGCAGATGATAATGACCTCTATTTCACAAGAAAGTTGTAGATGATACATACACTGAGCTATCATAGGTTTGTCATCACTGATAAGGGGCAAAATGGAGTATGAGGTAAAAATAAGTCAAATGGGACCTGAGAGATTAGGAAGCACAGTATGATAAACTCATAAGACATTATTCTGGAAGAATTTTGGCACGTATTGGTAACAGTGAGGTCTTAGGTTATCCTGCGGGCATATATGTCTAAAGAGCTGGACAAAGGCAAGTATGTTTCAAGTAGTTATTTTCATTTCTGAATTTAGAGTGTTTCTTTTTTATTGTGTATGCAGATAGCTTACCTGTTTAGAAATAAAATTTGAAAGTGTGTATTTTTCTACTTTTTCTAGCATCTTCTAGAGCTGCTTTTCTGTGTAGTCATTCTAGTTGGTTGGTTACATTTTCACTAACACTGTTCCAGGATAACTTAAGATTTCTTTAAATGTTTTGTAGCATGTCATCGAGTTGTGTTGGTTTATATACATAGGCTTTCTAAGTTGACTTACATTCTGGCTGTTGACAGCTATTTGATATGAGACTGCCTTAAATCTTTCTACTTAGACTGTCGAGGAAAAGAAATTAACCTGTTGTTTTCATGGTCAGTTCTAAGACAAAGAATTAAGCCTGGATTTTATCATCATGTGGTTTTTTAAAAATTATAATGTATTAAGTTATTCATGATTTATGCCATGTTATATGGTAAACTGTACTTTATAGCTATGAAATAATGAGATTTTTTTAACTCTTCAGTGAAATAAAATTTAACGTACTATTTTGCTCTTATGCATTATGGTTTAAAATTGTAGTTACGCGGACCATCTATCAGACTCTTAACCATTTAATCAAGCATGACAAAATTACTGTTTCTGGCTTGAACTAAAATAGATTTTAACTCCACTTATGAATGAATGAACAATGACTGGTCAGAGTTCTGCAAGAATTAGTCAAGAAAACTTACAGTAAAATGAAGTCATTATTTTTGTATTATCCTTTTTTTTTTTTGTGGTGGGGAGACAGGATCTTGCTACAAAGTTTAAGCTGGCCTTTAATTCGCTTTGTAGCCCACACTGGCTTGAACCTTGTAGTGACCGTGACCCTCCTGCCTCAACCTCCCAAATACTGGAATTACAGACATGCATCACCCTGCCCAGCAGTATAGGCCATTTTAACTAATAAAAATGTTTTTTTGTAAATGATTCTGGATGTTGAACCCAGGGGCTTGAGCATGCCAGGTAGGCAGTGTATCTCTGAGCTATACCTCCAGCTCTTAAAATATTTCTTAATCTTGGCAATTTACACCATAGTTGGTAATAGAAGATAAAGTTAGATCAGCACTGAGAAGATAATGTGAAGCCATCAGGGCTTACTTCATTTTCACTATAGATGATACTATGAGTACCCTAGAATTTCTCAGTCAATAGAAGTAACATAATAGTCAAACTTTTATTGTACCTAGAACTATATAAAACTAGCCAAATGAAAAATATGCAGACATGTGAACTGGATAACATTTCAAAAAAGTAATTTCTTAAATTTATGAATTTATTAAGTTTTGGAATTCAGTCACTTGACAGAGTTCAGACTGCAGTACTTATTTATAATAAAAGAGTGGTCAAATTAAGCCCTTTTATTTTATGAAATCTTCATCTTCTTGTTTCAAGTGAAAGGTAGGTGATGCAGTAAGTGTGTGGGGTGGCCTGGGAGCAGAGCTGGCATATGCCAATATGTGTCGTCATATGTTAGAGTAAATGAAGCAGGATGAAAGCTTAGAATGTGAGGTTGGTGAAATTTAGTTTGGAATTTTCATTAAGTAAAAAAGTTTCTAGATCTTAATTTTATTTCTCCTCAAATATTACAAGTATTCTTCAAGTATTGGCAGAATTGTTCTGTAAACTTCGTGCATTTGCACTTTGAACAGTTACATTTTTTGCTGTGTCTTTCCAAATCATGTAAATCTGACGTAATCAGTATTAATGTTAGACCATGTTTGTGTGGAACTTAATTATGGAAACTATTAAAAGGAAATAGTCCACTCACTTTAGCGTCATATATTTATTTAGTGATTCTTTTTCTGTGACCAAGTCGTAGTTATAAAGTTAATAATAACTTTGTGACTTCTTGATTTTGTTTCAGTTTTATTTTTCCTAGTTGATATTTTGACAGTATGCATTTGTAGCAGCTTTAGCAATAGAGGATGTGGTTTTTCTGCTCACTTCCTTGGCTTGCTAGGAAGTTAGTTTCTGGGTCGGGGATGTGGCTTAGCAGTGGAGCACTTGCCTGGTTACGCACAAGGCCTTGGCTATGTTCAATCCCCAGTACCGCAAAAACAAACCAACTACATAAAAAAGAAGTTAAGTTCCTGTTCCCTTTTTGCTCTGTGTGAATCTTCCCCAGTCTTCAGAACCTCATGGAGCATGGTAGTGAGTGATAATAAGAGAAGCAAAAGGGCTGGGGATTTGGCTCAGTGGCATAAGAGAAGCAAAGGTTTTCTGTATTAAATAGTTAAATTTTTGGTCATGAAATAATGTAGTTTGAAAGTATTTTTTCTTTTTTTATTTTAAAGAGAATAAAACAAAAGAGGGCAGTACAGAGCAGATCAGAACAGAACAACATAGGCAACACAGTACTTTACATTAAGACAACCGGACCTTAACAGGAGCTATCACAATATCTCTTTCTCCGCTATAGTTGAGCATAGTTTCAACTACAGTAATACAGTAATATCAAACATAACAAAGAATGAAAGAATTACAGGGCATTCTGAACCGAATAACAGAGAATGATCAATGGGTACTATAATATCTCATTTTCAATAAAAAATTTTGTTTATACTATCACATATATTAAAATCCCAATAAGACATAACATGATAGAATCAATGGTAATGGAAGAATAGAAGCATGGTAGAACTCCTAAGAAGGACGGTATTAAATCAGCAATAGCTGTCATAGGAACTGTTGTTTCATTTCGTGTAAAACAACAGAAAAGGAGGAATAGTATGATGCGTATTTGCTGATTGGATAATTATGTGCATAGAAAATTCAGAAGATTCAGGTTTTGTTTTAAAACCCACTCCAGTTTATAAGATAATTTGGATGGTGCTGAATATGTGATCATTATGAAAAGTAGCTTTTTTTTTTTCTTCAGGCATGCCTACTTAAACACAGAAATGGGAAATTATTTAATTCTCACTAATAATAAATTTCTAAAATGTGTTGGAATAATGAAGTCATAGGATCTGTATAAACTAGGTTACATTGAAGATTTGGAAGAGTTAAATACATTGTAGAAATAAATACATACATGTAGAATAGTAAAAATGAAAATGATCCCAAAATTAAAACATAAATTTAATGTGATTTTAAGTATAAACTCAGATTTTTTTAATCCATTTGCTCATTTTTGTGACTTTTATGTCATTCAGTCATTCTTTTACTTTGAAACAATCAGATTATTTTAAGGATTTTACAGAAGAAAAAGTCTGAATACCTTAGAAAGCTGAGAAAGAGTGGTGTTAGGACAAGTCCTACCAGATACCAGAATATGTGATAGAACCAGTGTAATTATCAGTATAGTATTTTAGTGTGTCCCAATAAGACACAACATGATAGAACCAATGGTAATAGAAGAATAGAAGCATGGTAGGACTTCTAAGAAGGATGATATTAAATCAGCAATAGCTGTCATAGAAACTATTTTTTCATTTGGTGTTCCAAGATAATGATTGTTGGAAAGAAGAGAGACTTCAGAAATAATTTCTGAGTAGGAGGCAATGGTAATAACAAGTCAATGGAGAAAAGTTGAGATATTACAAACTTCTGACAAAAAATAAAGTAAATCCCAATCTTAGGCCATATGTAAAAATGAATGCCATAAATTAAAGTCTTGAAAAGAATCATAGCATTAGAAGGTAATTAAGCTATTTTCTGGGAGCCTAAGAAAGAGGCTTTCTTAAATGCAGCTGGAAATCAAAATGCCATAAAAGAAAATTGGTGGTGGTAGACAGAACATAAATGAAGCTAGTATTAATAAATTTTAGGAAAAAAAGTTCTGTTGATAGACAAAAGTTGATGTCTCTACAGTAAGTACAAGACACCCTATTTGAGCAGTTGGCGGAGGGTGTACATAAACAGGAAAGCAAATCCAACTGCCAACAAATATGAAAAGATACAGACATTTACAATGATTAAAGTAGTGAAATTTCTTTAAAAATTAGATACAAAATAACTGTTAGACTATCAGGAAGTAGAGAGCTGTAATATTTATTGTTAACCAAGATAGTAGGAAAGGAACACTTCCAGTACATAGCTAAAAGGAAAGTGAAACCCTTCAGTCTTGTTTGGAAAGCTACTAGGGAGCATTAAAGATTACAAATACATAGATCCAGCAGACCCATTTTTGGGAAACCTGTTCTATAAAACTAAAAGTTCTATGTACATGTATAAAGATGTTCATTTTACTAAATATACCAATGACTAAAACAAAAATGCAGCAAAAAAAAAAAAAAAAGCGAAAACCTGTGCATATAGGAATGACTGAATAAATCGTGCCGTCTGCAACCAGGAAGTGTGACGTCATTATTTAAAAGAATGCATTGAAAGCTACACAGATTGAATTGTAGAAACTTAGAGGAATTACTATGGAGTGATAAAAATTAAGATAGGGAAAGATGTATGTAATATCAAAAACTCCCCAAACTTTCTGTATGTTCTATGTGATTATGAAAAGACAAAAAGGAAGAAAACTTAAAAAATACTAGTTCATTGAGATGTGAGTGAAGTGGTTAATGAAGATAAAGAGAAAAGAGCTGGAAAGAAGACCAAAGCAAAGAGTGAAAGGATATAGCACATTTGCATATTTAAATTATACTTTATGTATGTTAACAAATGATACAACATTGAAAAAATTGGAAAGAATCATCCTATTTATGGTTTATACCTGAATGTACATATTTTGTTTACTATTTAATCCAGTCATTCATTGAATGCCTGTTGTGTGGAAGATAACATAATGAATGTAGTCTGTAATAGAATGGTACAGAGTTATTATATGAACAGTTAGTACTGGTTGATCGGTTACTGTATATGGTACAGCCTGTACTAAAAGCATGTGTTTACCTCATTTGATCCTTGCGACAACCTGATAAAAATATATTGTCATTTGCTTTCTACCTGAGAAGACATGAAAATAAGCCAGCCTACCATACATAGGTAAAATATGGAGCCAGAACTTAAGCTCAAACAGGTTGGCTCCCAAAGCTGTATTGTCAGTGTCTGGGACACACTGCTTTTCGTTACACTTGTGTGGTTATAGCGGAAAATGACCTGAATATAAGCAGTGTATAGAAAACAGTACGATCAGTGCCATAATCAAAGAACAAACAAAATATGAGAGCCTGAGAAAAAAGAGTTGATCTGGCTGCAACAATAAAAAGGGTTCCATGTCAGAATTGGTGTTTATTAATTGACTCTGCAGAGGAAATAGCTATTTGATAGGTGGAGAATACAGAGATATTTTAGACAGGAGAAATTAATTAATTAATTAAAGACAGGGTCTTGCTCTGTAGTCTGGGCTAGCTTGGAACTCACTATATAGTCCAGGCTAGCCTAGAACTCATGGTTATCCTCTTGCCTGCGCCTCCTGAGTTCTGCAATTACAGGTATGGGTCACCATGCACAGCAGACCAGAGTTGTTTAATTTACCCAGTTGTAAAAATGGAGGTATGCCTGACAAGGCAGTTGTCTGGTAGGAATGACATTGCATGGATTGTTGTGTGACCAAATATTAGGAGGTGAGAGTGTAATATCCATTGAGGCTTCATTTTTATGCAAAGTCTTCTAGACCTCAGGGAATAATAAACAATTAAATATTTATGACAGGGTAGCAATATGCTGTGGAAATCAGAATGAGTTCCTGAGAGTCCAGCCTGGACAAGGAGCAGTTGGGAAAGTAGCTAAAGTTCAATAAAACTTGCAACAGTTTTCATCTACTCACTCTAGCATCCTAGGGTAAATAAGAGAATTCAAGATTTGTCTTCAAAGAGGAGAAGGACGTACTAACCAAAAGAAGGTTAAACCCTTTGTTGGTCTTTGAGTTCCTCAACTTGCAGAAAGAAATTCATTAAAAGAAAAAAAAAATGTCCTATGTACAACAGCTTAATGGAATGTGAATTAGGCAAATTCATTAAGGTTTTGGGTTTCACACTTGCCTTAGGACCAACTCTGTAAAACTATTTTCAACAAAAATAGTATAGGAAACTGATTACAAAATAGGAAACTGACAACTTGTTTTTTCTTTTCTTTCTTTCTTTCTTTCTTTTTTTTTTTTGAAACAGACTCTTGTTCTGTAATTCAGACTGCCCTTGATTTTGTGGCAGTTCTCCTGCCTCAGCCTCCTGAGTACTAGGATTATAGGCATGTGCCACCATGCCTAGTTTATCCAAAATTTTTAAATATAGTACTTTCCACTTGTGCTAACAAAAAAGTACTTTACTGAAACCAATTTTTAAACTAACTTCTTTCTGTCAGTTATTAAGCCTTTAGTTAAGTGACATATAAATGTTCAGGAGGGATTGTTTTTTCTACATTTTAAGCCAGATTCTGCAAGTTGATTTAATGCCATTTGTTCCGAGATAAATTTTGAAATTTATTTGTGCATTTGTTATATTCTGTATGATTGAAAACCATATTAGTACGGATTTTTATTATTTTTGTTTTTGCAGTGCTATGGATTGAACTAAGGGCAGTGTGCATGCTAAGTATTCTACCACTGAGTACATCCCAGGCCAGAAATAATTTTTTGTTTTACATTTGAGTGAGTAATGATGGGATTAAAGCTTTTTTTTACCAGTTATGTGAGAATTTTATTAACTTCAGTGGTAAGAAATCCTTAATCTCTTTTTAAAGTGTATTGATGTTAGTGACTATACATTTATAAAAAAAAAGTTAAGGTATTTGAAAAAGGGTACATGGTTTTTAAACTTTCTTGTCATGTACTTGCTCCTTTGGGTTTTATCGTCAGTAATGGTATACTTCTTCAAAGATAACAAACACATATCTGTGTATCTACCATCTGTGTATCTACTAGCATATAGTAAAATGATAGGATTGGCTAACATTTTAAAACAATATTTTAGAATCAGTAACGTTGAAAATAAAGCTATCATTTCTGAATGATATTATGAAGAAGATAAACTGAAAAATGTGCTACTGTGAATAGCATAAGGAGTTTCAGAATTTACTTCCTAACATTTACCTTACTATGACAGTGACAGCTGACTGCTCAGGCTTAGGTTTACTTGTAATCTTTCTGATTCAGTATTCTTAGAGGACTGGGATTGTAGGTATGCTATTTTAGTAGTAGTATTCTATTGTACTGCACTTCACTTGTTCAGAAACCAAGTACAGTTAAGAAACACTAAATGTCCACAAAATGATCATTTAGCTTTGCAAATAATGTTAATTTTCTTGCTTTCTTGCAAGAACCTGTCTTTAAAATATAAGGAATAATGTTGTGGCTCAGTGTGAAGGCCCTGGGCTCAGTACTCAGGGCCCAATAAGTAAGGATATATATATATATATATGGTTGAAACACCGATTCCTTTTTTCCCAAGTGTCTCATTTATTATAGGAACACTAAAAAGTGGTCTGCGATAATCTGGAGTATTCTAGCTACTGTAATTATTTATAAAGTGACTATTTTACACTGAATGAAGTGGACAGCTTTAAAAACTTGTAGTAGTGCATCCATTGCCATTTGGAAGGCATGTGGAGATTACGTATTAATGGTAACTGTTTATCCTTTCAATGTAACATGATCATCACGAAGTTGATAAATTTCTGATCTTTATTTTTTGTAAACAGATAATCTCAGTGATACCTTAAAGAAGTTGAAGATAACAGCTGTTGACAGGACTGAGGATAGTTTGGAAGGATGTTTGGATTGTCTGCTTCAAGCCCTGGCTCAAAATAGTAAGTTCCATTGTATTTAGTCAAATTCCAAATGGAAAAAAAAAATCTAGTCAGCTGTCTTTCAGAAATGGTTAGAGATGCATATAACTTGTTCACATAACTTGAATTCTTTTGAATCCTTTCCCTGAATACTGATATTGTTTTAAATGTTCCATCCTCCTACCTACTTCCCACCCCTAAGGTACTCAAAACCAAAATGATAGGCAGAGAATGGAGCATTTCATTGTTACACCACTCCCAGAGATAAGGCCATTTTTTCATTCCTAACAGATAAGCATAACAGTTGTTTTTTTTCAACACCTACATTTGTGCTTTGAAAAAGAACTGCTTACTGTATTGCCTTGTAGAGAGAGCTGGGAGGAGAGACAGAAGGGGGAGCTGGGCACATTTGACATTTCCCACTGGTGTCTTATGATCTACCTTTTTAAATAATTTTAACAGTTTAAAATAATGAGTACACATCATCTGCAGTCATCCAAAATCTCCTGAAACTGAGACAAGGTTGCTGCTTTCTGTTGTAAATACCGCAAGAGACAGAAATCACATACTTTGTCACTATTACTGCATTTGATACATCGCTCTTCGCTGATTTCTGTCTTATCACAATGAATATTATAAAATGATTTTAAATTGCTTTTAATTCTGGGCAGTTGTACTGTGCTTGTTTGTATTCAATTATGTTATTCTCTTTGTCCTGGAACTGTTGCTGACAAAGATTTCAGGGGACAATATATGTAAAGGTTTTGATTTCAAGCACTCAGCACTCAAGCACTCACGAGATCTATGTTATTTCTTTTTTATATAAACTGTGATAAAAACATCTGAAATTATCATTTGTGGTACTTTTCATTAATGAAACACATTTTTGGTTTTTCTTATGTTAACTTTGAGACAAAGTGTCACTAAATTGCTCATCCTGGTCTCAACTTGTGATCCTCCTGCCTTGGCCTCCCAAGTAGCTGGAATTACAGGAATGTACCATCCAGCCCAGAAAAAGACCACATTGTAAAGTTGGCTTTTAAAATTGTTTTTCAGTAATTCTCTTTGCTTTTGAGATTGTAACTGCCAAGCAATTTAAGCTTAGTGGTAGAAAAGAGGTTTGAAACAAGTAAGAGCATATGAATGAGACAAAGAGAAAGAAAAGGAAAGGCAAAGGGGAGGGCGAGGAAAGGGAAGGAAAAGAGAATGTCTGAGGCAGTGTTACACATTGCAGTAGAAACAGGTAAGTATTTATATCTAATAACATTAAATGTGCTTTAAAATGAAGCTTCTTGGTCTCACTTTCAGTTACCTGGCAATTGGCAGTCTCATTCAGGATCATAACTCAGAGCTAGAAAAGAACACGTGATAATCTCATTTATACATGTGCCTGTGTAGGTGGCTTTGCATAGCACAACTAACCTGAATGAGTTGAGTATCTCAAGTTAATACTGTTGAAGAGTTTTACTACAACCTTTGTCTTCAGTGAATTCCCTTCCTCCTTGTTAGCAGAATTTGCTTTTTAAATGGACCATTTGCTTTAGACTCTAATGTTCTTGGTCATGTGGAAGGTTACTAGTCCCTCTGGAAAGACCAGAAGACAGATGAAAAAAGCAGAGGAAGCAAAAGTGTATAGTGTTTTATTGAAGACTTTCAAGAAATATGAAGAAGTTTATAAGTGTTAGGCTTCACTTCAGACCCATTTTGGGTTTATTTATTGAACCTGTTTTTTGAAAATCTTGTTAAAATCATATGCCATAAATTTTTTTTTTTTTTTATGGTGCTAGGATTGAACCTAGGGCCTGACAGTACCATTGAGCTGTGTCCCAGTTCCAGCTAAATCACAAAGTCAGAAGGCTACATTACTACAGGGTATTCACAGAACCAACAAACTCTGCTTTATTTTTTTTATTTTTTAAATTTTATTTAAAGGAAAAAAAAAACCAGAATAAAGGGTAGCAACAGTACAGAATTCCAAGGAAAAAAGGAAAAGAACAACAACAAAAAAACCTAAGAAGTTATTATTTGACAGATTACATACTGACTTCTTGGAAATAGTTGTTCAAATTACAAAGTTAAAACATGTAAAGTAAACATTCAAACAGTGAGACTGTTAACAGTTAGGCTCCACGATCTGATAAAAACAGCAATATGGTCATCCATCTTACCCACTCAAATATACATTCACCTATATCAAAAGGGTAAAATTAAACACAACAAAACAGAACAAAGCGGATCACAAGAAAGCAATGTAAGAGACATAAATTTCAAAACTAGACAATTGGAGATATTCACTCTCTATCCTATTGACTTTTGTTTTCTTCCAAATAGTTGTCCATATTGTCACATACAGGGAATTCACATGAAACAACATAGTATGGAATTGATCTGAGCAGGACAAGGAGGGTGTTTTGGGTCTTCAAGACCAGACATTAGGGGAACCAAGAATGGCTGTCATAGTGTCTCTCATTCTCTTAAAAACAGCTGTCCATACCTTCATGTGTGTTGAACTTAAACAAGACAAAGCAAGCTAAAATCACTTTGAACAAAAAGTGCTAGTTTTGCTGGATTTCACATCATGACATTATGGAATCAACACTGGGTACTGTAGTGTCTCTTTTTCTTCAAAGTAGTTGTTCATTTCAATATGTGTTATATAGTTGGTTCTTGTAAACTGTTTATAAGCTCTACACATGCATGAGTCTCTACATGTATATCTATCATTTCTGTATTAGCGGGAAAAACAAAACAAAGCAAGATAAAACAAAGCAATTCCTAGAAAAGCATGAAGCAAAAAAGTCATATATAACCGCAATACAAGGTGATCTACAATGGTTACCATGATGTCTCAGCAGTATATAACTATATTAATAAAAACAAAGCATTGGAGACATTATAAGACTTCAAAAGCAAGTAATAATCAAACCAGAGTGGGTATTTGAGTGAATCTTGTCATCTTCAGTGTAGTTGCCTATACTCTTAGACTTGATGCTATCAATCAAAACAGATTTAAATAAAATCAGTCAATACAAAGTAGCAATGTAACAACGCAGATTCAAATAAGATCAGTCCTAATAAGATAGTATAAGTTATAAAGGGCTTCAGATTAAGTTGGTAGGAAAATTAGGGAATTACGGAATATTGCCATAATATGTCCTCTTATTTTTGGGATAGCTGACCATGTCCCCAAGTCTAGTGTAAGTAGACAAACTGGAACAGCACGTAATCCATCCAAGCAGAGTGGTGAGAATAATGTAAATTTTAAATCTTGTTACCCAGTTAACAATATCCTCTGCCTCCCTTTTTTAGACAAATCCTCCCCTTTCACTCCCATGGGGTGCACTGCTTGTTTTGGGTCCCACTGCCTCCCTATATAGAGCAGCTCAATGGACCCTATCTCCTGATCTACTCTGCCTGTGTTTCTCTCTGTTAATATTTCAAGGCCAATATACTAGAGATTACAGCCAATCTTCTCTTCCTTATTTCTGCTATTCTGTTTTCTTCCATTGGTTGTCTCTTTTTCTCTTCCACTCCACTATCTGCCCCATTCATGAGGCCTCTCTGCCACTGTTCCTGAAATGCTCATATTCTTGTTCTCTCTCTCTAAAATGTCCTTCAGTATTTTTTGTAGGGTTGGATTGGTGGTCACAAATTCTCCAAGTTTCTCTTTGTCATGGAAGCATCCTGTTTCTCCATTAATTTCTAGAGAGAGTTTTGCAGGATACATCAATCTGGGCTGGAGGTTGTTCTCCTTCAGGGCTTGAATTACTTCACTCCAAGCTCTTGACCTCATGGTCTGTGTTGAGAAGTCTGCTGTGATTTTGATGGGTTTTCCTTTATAGGTGATCTGTTTCTTTTCTCTGATGGCTTTTAATATTCTGTTCTTATATTGAATTTCTGGGATCTTGATTATTATGTGTCTGGGTGTAGGTCTGTTTTGATTGTAGGTGGCTGGAGTTCTGTATGCTTCATACATCTGCATATCATTTCTTTTTTCTATGCTTGGGAAATTTTCCTTAATAATTTCTGTGAACAGCCTTTGTAATTCCTTTGTTTTGACTCCTGCTTCTTCATTCACATGCTTTATTCTTAAGTTATAGATCCTCTTGTTGTCTTCCAGTCTTTGTATCTTTACTGCCTGCTCCCTTGTTATTTTCAAGAGATCTTCCCTTTCATGATCACATGTTGCAAGCCTGTGTTCAATTTTTGATAGTCTATCTTTGGTTTCTTTCAAGCAGTTTTGCCAGCTTTCTATGGAGTTTTAGTTTCCTGATAATCTCTTTGAATCTCCTTCATGAATTCTAGGTTTTTTTTGTATTCATTAAATTTTTCTCTCCTTTTGTGTTCCTCCATTCTTCTGTCTATGTCTTGTTGAGAGGTGCCCAGCCTTTCTTTTATTAATCTACTTATCTCTTGTTTAATTTGAATTAATATTACCGTTTTGGTCCCACTTACGAGGTCCTAAAGATATCTCTTTATGTCCACTAACACTGTGTTTGATGTTGCATGTATGCTGCCCTCAATCTCTTTTGTATTTACCTCTCCTGGATAATGTTCTCAGGGTTGCGGGCTGGGGTTTTTTTCTTATTTCTCCCTTCCGTCATATTTTTGGTTCCTTCCATACAAGTGTACAGTGTAATTCCCAGCCCGTTTTCTTGTTGGTTAAGGCTCCTCTAGAGGGTGCAGGCAAGGAGCTTTTGCCCTCTTCAGTCAGCTATCAAAGATTAAAGTTCAAGCATGGGCATTGTGCGCTGGCTTCTCCTCTCTCGGCCAGTCAACCTTTGCAGGCCTTCACTGCGTCAGTGTGGTCCAATCTCAGGGAATTAATTTGTAGCGACCCACTGGGTCCCAGCCAGGGGCACAGCCCAGTCCAGGCAGATTCCACCAATCCGCTCGGTGAGGGGAGCAACCAACTGAAGCCACTTCCTTATGGAGTTAGGGCTCTCCTGCCCAAATCCAACATGTCATCCAGTCAGTTGCCCCTTTCCTGTGGGAGGGTTTTATTCCCATCACTCACCACGTGTTGATGCCGGTCCCTGACAACTGCTGGATTCCCCAACCTCCGACTTCAGCAGTGTGAATTCATGGTGTCTCTGGGTAGGTCGTGTGCAGGGCCAGGTCCGGGCGAGCCGCATGCAGGGATGTTCATGTCTAAGGTCTGGCCGCTTAAGCCAGTCACATCGGTGCAGTTCAGTCGGTCAGGTCTCTCTCAGGCAGGAATTCAGGCAGCTCGAGGAGGGCGCTGTGCTTGCTGATCTTAGCTTCACTAATGGTAGCCCTGGGACCTCATATTCAAGTGATTTTTTTGCAGTTTAGTTTCTTCCTGGGTTGTGAGAGTCCATCTCTCTCTGTTTGGGTCTCTCCAGGGTGTTTTATTCTGGCATTTGAGCTATCTGTCTCGGAGAGGGTCCCTCTCCTGCTACTTACTGGTCCGCCATCTTTGGACTTCCTCCCAAACTCTGCTTTATTGAATGACTTCCCATGAAGTTATTCCCATGAACAGAATAAATGTCTTTTTAACAATCAAAATTTATAAATTATTCTCATGACTTAAGACTACGGATGCAAAAGCATATGACAAAGGCAGAGGAGTTTGGGCATATGTATAGATACACAGCATATGTCTTTAAAGTACCTTTTGTCTGTTGACATCAGGATAGATTACATATCTGTTACCTAATCTTAGCCCCAAAGTATATGTAGTATCATCATTTAAAGGATGAGGAAACAAATTTATTCAACTTATTTGCTTTAGTGTGGCAGAATCCAGAGTTTGAATTTGAACCCTTAGTTAGAAAATAAAAAATTTATATTGTGTGAATTGAAGCTTTTTGCTATATTAGTGAAATTGTTCTAAGAAGCTAGATTTTAATATTGTCTTTTTACTTTTTCTTTAAAAATGTTACAAAATTTTATTATTAAAGATGGAGGGAGGTAGTAAACCTTTTTGCTTTGACATGTAGACTGATGCATTCATTTCATAGATATTTACTGATAGGTTTTACAAATTAGCATCTGGCTTTTAAACCAGAAAAAAAGAATACACCAGCAGGGATGTATGTTATCTATAATTACTGTTCAGTAAAGTGAGAGGTCCATTTCTTTCCAAACTCCTAAAGGTAAAATGAAAAATGTTGAACTTATTATATGAGTCTGTGATGTATGTGTGTGTGTGTGTGTCTGTATTATAAATACCATCAAATTTCATAATTCTTCCCTGGTATCTTAAAAGCATCATTATTTGTTTTAGAACTGATGAAAAATATTTTGTGCAAATATGAGATGGTAATGTGTATCATGAAAGTCTAAATTTAAAGCTGGGTGTGGTAGCATATACCTATAATCCCAGCACTCAGGAGACTGAGGCAGGAGAATGTTGCAAGTTTGAGACCAGCCTAGGCTACAAAGTGAACTCAATGCCAATCTGAATTGCATAGCAAAACCTTGTCTCAAAGACAAGAAAAACAAAACAAAAAACCCCCAAAAGAAAGTATAGAGTTAACATTTTATAATTCACTAATTTCTCATTGGCAAAGGACATGCCTAAAAGAAATATGATTGTGATATATCCACTCTGTGATTTAAGTGTATCTGAATTGTACAAGTGGTCATGGTTTGAAATTACAATTTTTAATTTGCTAGATAGCCTTAGAGTGGCTGTCTTTTCCTTTTCTCATTAAATATAGTATCTAAGACCCATCTGAAGAGACAAGAGTTAGAAGATTTGAGTACTTAATACATTTTAAGGGAAATACTTGTTTAAAGAAGGATTTTAAGTAACTGATTTAAATTTATAATAGGCATTTCACTCATAAAGCTTCACATCTCATTTTTAAGATGTTTTCAGTAAATACATGAAGGCCATCAACCAAGAAAATCATCCTACTTATTCTGGTTTCTTTTCATTCGGATTACAGTTAGAAGAGTCTCAGTGAATGCTTTTTGAATTATAACGTGGTTGCAGTATTTCAGGCTGATTTGAATGTTTATTTTTAATTTTTTTATTTTAAAGAGAATAAAACAAAGCAAAACAAAACAGAACAAAGTAGAGCAGAGTAAAACAGTGCAAATAACACAAAATTTCAGAAAAAGACAGCAGGAAATCAACATTGGCTACCATGTCTTGTTTTCTTCAAAATAGTTGTCCATAGGTTCACACACAATAAGTTAACACAGGTGAAAATAGTATAAAAGCAGTCAAAACACAAGAATGAGACCCTTAACAGCTTTCAAGACCAGGCACTAGGAAATCAATAATGACTACTGTAAATGTCTCTTGTTTTCTTCAAAGCAGCTGTCCATATCTTCATACATATTGGAATCAAATAATTGGAAACAGACAAACCAGTCAAAACTAAGAATAAAAGCATTATTGGCTTTTGAATCAAAATGATAGGAAATCATCAATGGCTACGATGGTGTCTCGTTTTCTTCAGTGTAGTTGTTTATACTATCACACATACTAAAATCCTTGTAAACTCTTTAGGTGAAGTTCTTTCTAGGCATATATAAACATATACATGTACATCTATGCTTTCTGCATTAGAGTAAAAAAACAAAACAACAAATAAATAACTGTATCTAAGAGCCCAAACAGTAACAATGTAAGCTTTCAAAACAAGGTGGTAGTAACATAACAATTTTTGTTTTGCACAGTTATCTGCAAAAGTGTTACACGGATTACCAGATATAGTCATACAAAATAGATGTAATCCTATGGATGTTACTTGTTTTGTTCCAAGAACTAATAGAATTAGTAGTGCAATCATCTTATTAATCTTAAATGTGTATATTCAGATTTATATCTTACTTTGTTTCTCTTCCTTCTTTTCTCTTTTTCCCTGAGTTATTTTTTCCTTTTTGAGCAGTTGCTTACCCTTTCACAATATTTATTGAAGATTATCTTATTTACTCTTTTAGTTTCTTATACTAGGAAGACAATACGGTATTTACACATGTGAGTTTGATTTATTTCACTTATGATTATGGTCTCAAGTCTCATCCATTTACTTATAAAAGCCTCAATGTGGTCTTTTTTTTAATAGCTGAGTGGTATTCCATTGTATACAAATATCACATCTTTTTTATCCATTCCTCAGTTGATAGGCATTTGGGTTGTTCCCAAGATTTAGCTATAACAAGTTGTGCTGCTATAAACATGGGTGCACATATATCACTGTGATTGATGTTTTCATTTCTTCTGGGAATATGCCCAGAAGTGGTATAGCTGGGTCAAATGGGACCTCCAGTCCTAACTTTTTGAGGAAGCTCTACACTGATTTCCACAGTGGTTGCACCAGTCTATCCTCCCACCAACAGTGCAGAATTGTTTCTTTTTCCCCACAGCCTCTCCAGCATTTGTTATTGGTGGTTTTCTTGATCCTGGCTATTCTTTCTGGAGTGAGATGGAATCTCAGTGTGGTTTTAAGTTGCATTTCTCTAATGATCAATGATGCTAACATTTTTTCATGTATTTATTTGCCTTTTGTATTTCTTCATTTGAGAAGTGTTTATTCAACTTAGATGCCCGTTTTTGGATTGGGTCTTTGAATTTTGGGGACCTGATTTTTTTAAAATTCTTTATATGTTCTAGATAGAAGTCCTTTGTCTGAGGGACAGTTGACTAAGATTTTTTCCCAGTTTGTGGGCTTACTTTTCACTCTGTTGGAGATTTCTTTTGACATGCAAAAACTTCTTAATAAGATGAAATCCCAGTTGTTGATTCTGGGAAAGTATTTCCCATGCAGTTTGATTTTTGTTCATGAATCCTCTGCTGACCCCTGTGTCTTCAAGATTCTACCTACTTTGTCTTCCAATATATTTAGTGTTTCTGTTTTAATATTTATATCTTTGATCCATTTTGACTTTATTTAGTTTAGTGCATGGTGATAGACATGGGTCTAGTTTTAGTTTTTGGCATATGGAAAGCCACTTTTTCCAGCACCACTTGTTAAAAGAAGCTATCTTTCTTCCAGTGAATGTGTTTGACCCATTTGTCAAAGATAAGGTGGCTGAGGGTGTTTGTAGTTGTGGTTGTATATTCTAATCTATTCCACTGATTTGTAGGTCTGTTTTTATTCCAGTCCCATGCTGATTTTATCACAGTAGCTTAGTAGTATAACTTAAAGTCAGGTGTTGTGATGCCTCTTGCCTTACCTTTGTTGCCCAGAATTGCCTTTGCTATTCTAGGTCTCTTGTGGTTTCATAAGAATTTTAGGATCCTTTTCTCTCGATCTGTGAGGTAAAGCTAATGTATTTTGATTGAGATTGCAGTAAATCTATGTAACAGTTTTGGGAATATGGTCATTTTCACTGTGTAGATTCTTCCTATCCAAGAACAAAGAATATCTTTTCAATTTCTGATATTCTTCTTCCATCTCCTTTTTTCAGAGTAGTATAGATTTTAATATAGAGATCTTTTATTGCCTCTGTTAGATTGATTCCTACGTATTTCATTTTTTCAGATGCTATTGTGAAGGGTTTAGTTTCCATAATTTCTGTCTCAGTGAATTTGTTGTTTGTGGAGAGGAACACTGTTAATTTTTGAGTGTTGACTTTTATTCAGCTACGTTACTAAATTTAGTTATTACCTCTAGAAGTCTTTCAATGGAGTTTTGGGGATCTTCTATATAGAGTATCATGTCATCTATAAATAATGATAGTTTAACTTCTTCCTTTCCTGTCTTTATTCCTTTTATTTCTATCTCTTGTCTAATTACTCTGGCTAATATTTCCAGCATTATATTGAATAGAAGTGGTAATAGTGGACCAGCCTTGTTCCTCATTTTAGAGTGAAATCTTTCAGCTTTTGACCATTTAATATGATGCTGGCTGTTGGTTTGCCATAGATGACTTTTATCAGATTGAGGTAAAGACCTTGTATTCCAATTTTCCATAGGGTTCTTACCATGAATGAGTGTTGGACTGTATGAAAAGCTTTTTCTGCATCTATTGAGATGATCATGTGATTATCTTTGGCTCTACTCATATGATGTATTACATTTATTGATTTGCGTACGTTGAACCATCCCTGCATTCCTGGGATGAATCCCATTTTGTTGTACTGTATCATCTTCTTGATGAATTGCTGCATTCTGTTTGTGGGTATTTTATTGAGGATTTTTGCATCTATGTTCATTAGGGAGATTGGTCTGTAGGTCTCTTTTTAGGTTGGGTCTTTCTCTGGTTTTGCTATTAGGGTAATACTTACTTCCAGGAATGAGTTAGGGAGAATTAATTGCCTTTCAGTTTCATTAAAGAGTTTAAAGAGTGTCAGCATTAAGTCTTCCTTGAATTTCTTGTAAAATTCGGCTGTGAATGCATCAGGACCTGGGCTTTTCTTTGTTGGTAAGGTTCTAACTACATTTTCAATTTCACTTATTGAAATTGGCTTATTCAACAGTTTTACATCTTCTTGATTCAGCTTTGGTAATTCGTGTGTTTCTAGGAATCTGTCCATTGCTTCTGTGTTATCAAACCAATGAGAGTAAAGGTTTTTGCACTAAGTATTGATAATCTTCTGTATTTCCACAGGATATGTAGTGATTTCATCCTTTTCATTTGTTATTGCATGAATTTGAATTTTTTCTTTCCTTTTTAAAATAAAGTCGGCTAGAGGCTTATCAATTTTATTTATTCTTTCAAAGAACCAACTCTTTGATTGGTTAGTTCTTTGTATTGTTTTCTTAGTTTATATTACTTTGATTTCTGCTCTGATCTTTATAATTTCCACCCTTCTTTTGGCTTTGGGTTTGCCTTGATCTTCTTTTTCTAGATGTTTGAGAGGTGTAGCATCAGGTTGTTTGTGTTGGTTCTGTTTTCCTGGTGTGGGTGTTCACCGCAATAAATTGCCCTTTGAGGACTGCTTTCATTGTGTCCCACAGGTTCTAGTAAGATGTATTTTCATTTACTTGTAGGTATTATTTAATTTCTTTTTTAATTTCTTCCATGACCTATTGATTTTTCAGGAGTGTATTATTTCCATATGTTTATGGAATTTTTACAGTTTCTTTTGTTAATTTCCAGTTTTGTTAATTTCTGATTTCCAGCACTATGATCATATATGATGCATGGGATAATTTCAGTTCTTTTACATTTACTTAAGCATGTTTTGTGGGCTAGTATATGGTCTATTTTAGAGAATGTCCCATGTGAAGCTGAGAAGAATGTGTATTCTGATGTTGGGTGGAACACTTTGTACATGTCTACTAAGTCCATTTGTTCACAAGTTTGATTCAATTCTGTTATTTCTTTACTGACTTTCTGTCTAGTTGATCTATCTCTTTGTGTCAAAGGCGTGTTAAAGTCTCCCATTAGTATTTTTTATTGCTTATTTGATTTTTCATTTCTATTAATACTTGTTTTACATAGCGGGATGCTCCCATATTTGGTGCCTATATATTTAGGATTCCTCTTGAAGTTTTCCCCTAACTAGTATGTAGTGACCTTCTTTATCTTTTCTCATCATTCTTGGTTTGAAGTTCGCATTGTGTGTAAACAGTACAGTTACCCCTGTTCTTTTTTGGGTTCCTGTTGTTGTTTTCAACCCTTTGACTGCCTATGAATTTGCTTTTGGGTTAGATGTGTTTCTTGTATGCAGCATATAGTTGGATGTTTTTTCTTGATCCATTCTACCAGTCTGTTTCTTTTAATTGGTGAATTGAGGCTATTTACATTAATAGTTAAGACTAATATATATTGGCTCATTTTTGTCATGTTATCTTTTTGCTCTTGGTTCTTTACCTTTCCACACTCTGTCTGCCCTGCTTAGTGGCTTTTTTCTGTTGGTGTTCTTGGAGTTGTAGGTGTTTTTATGTCTATCTAGAGTATCTTTCAGTATTCTTTGCAAGGTTCGTTTGGTGGTCATGAAATTCTTCAGCTGTTCTTTGTTGGGGAAGTATCTTATTTCTCCATCAATTTTGAAGGACAGTCTTGCAGGGTACATCAGTGTGGATTGGAAGTCATTTTCCTTTCGGGTTTGAAATACTTTACTCCATGCTCCTCTTGACTTCATTGTTTGTGTTGAGAAGTCTGCTATGATTCTGATAGGCTTTCCTTTATAGGTGATCCGTCTCTTTTTCTCTAACAGTTTTTAATATTCTGTTCTTACATTGAATTTCTGGGGTGTTGATTGTTATGTGTCTAGGTGTAGATTTATTTTGTTATGGCTAATTGGAGTTCTATATCCTTCACTTGCCTGTATATGTTTCCTTTTCCATGTTTGGGAAATTTTCTGCTATCACTTTTGTAAATAGTCTTTTGATACCATCTGTGTTGTCACCTTTTTCATTTACACCTATCAATCTTATATTATTTTTCTTCGCATCATCTTGCAACTGTTGAATTGTCATTTCCTGATTCCTTGTTATTTTTAACGGATCTTTCCTTGTTCGCTAGTTGCAATCTTTTCTTTGAGACCTGAAAATCTGTCTTCACATTGATTCATATGGTTTTGCCAGCTTTTGATGGAATTTTAGATTTACTAGATGTCTCCTTGCATATGTTGTTCATGCAAGGCTTTCATCTTTCTGCAGTCCTCCTCAATTTTTTGAACTAGGTCTTCTTTAGATGTGTTCATTATTTCTTTTATTATGTTTATCATTTCTTCTTTTCTCTGGGAGGTTATTTCTGATCTGAGTTCCATTGTAGCTTCATGGAGTTGACTTACTTCAGTTGCTGTCATTTCAGAGGTTTCAGGTGTTTACAGCTTCTTCTATATCCATGTCTCCTAGGCTTGTTTGGGATGGGCTGGAGGTTTGAGATTGCATTTTGCTCTTTTGTTTTGTCATTTTCCTGTACTCCATGGTTCCCTAGTAGCACTTAGAGACTCCCCAGATGGGGGGTGCACACCAAGTGGACCTTCTGCGCTCCCCATGTGGCTCACTGAAGCACTCCAGCTGCTTGAGGTCACTGGGCAGGGTAGTGAGGCTACTGAGTGGTATAGAAAGGCACAACGGTATGTGGAGTGTACTGGGCTGGCTTTAAGCTCATACCATGTGGCACACCAAAGCTCCCCAGATTCTTAGGGTCTCTTGGTGTGGCTCTACCAGGTTCCAAGGAAAGACCTGCTGCTGCACAGCCAGGTAAGGATCGCTGTGGCCACTTCAGCTCGTATGTGGTAGCTCCTGGCTTTCTGGAGAACTCTTGCCAGTGCCCAACCAGGATCCAGGTGACGAACTAAAGGTCCTACAGTGTTCAGGGATGCTGGGTGGGGGCCTACCAGGTTCCAAGCAGAGTCTCATGGCTGCACAGCTAGGTAGGTATTTCTGTGGTGGTCTTCAGCTCACATGCAGTGGCTTCCTGCTATCTGGAAGTCCTGATTTGAAAATTTAAGTCAGTGTTGTTTTATCAAATCATTAAGGGTTGTCATTATAGGATATGGAGTCTTGTTCACCTTGAAAAAAATTGGGTTAAATTAATGATCCCCCCCCAAAAAAAACATTGTGTTCATTATAAAAATCTGTTAACACTATTCTATTTTAAGTAGAAACCAATTCCTAGGGCTGGGGGAACCATAAAACAATGCCAGCATGCTCACCAACAGCATTAAACTTTTCTAAAAAATTAGGGTGTCTTCCCCTGCCTTCTTGTATCATTTTCCTTTGTATTTTGACTTTTTAACTTTATTTTTACTTGCTTGGTGACCATTTCTGTTTCATGTAAGAGTTATGCAATTGTTTATTTTCTATAGAAAACCTTTGTGAGACAATAAACATACTGTTTTTAAAGAAAAAGTTGCTTAGTTTCACATTCCTAATTTTATATCATAATACTTGCGTGTTGCACTTTTAGTTTTACTTCCTATTTTTTGTTTTTATTTAAACATTGGAACTTTATTACCTTATTTTTGTATTTATATGTGTTTCTAATGTGTCATGATTATATTTGTTTTGAGGGGTGTGTGTGTGTGTGTGTGTGTGTAATTTTTTGTCTTTTTTCCTTTCCTCCCACTCCCTTTTCTCCAACTCCGAAAACTTCACCTTCCTGTTTCCTCTGGTTTCTCCTTTATTTTTCCTTTAAATTACTTACATTTTGGGTTTCTCAGGTAAGAGATCCCTTGGGATATTTATCCTTCTGTGTCTGACTGACTTCACTTATTATTATAATCACAGGATCTGTTTTGTTTTGTTTTGAGGCAGGGTCTCACTGTAAGTGGAGGCTGGCCTTGAATTCGCTTTTGTAGCCCTGGTTTGCTGCAAACTAATGGTAGTCTTCTTGTCTCAGTCTCTCTAGTGCTGGGATTACAGACTACACCACTACACCAGCCATGCATTTTCTCACAGATAACTCAAATGGATTTTTTTTAATGACTGAGTAAGTCTCCATTGTGTGTTTAGACCACGTTTTCTTTATTCGTTAGTCTGTTGATGGTTCTTTTGTAATACTATAATATGAAGGCTTTGTCTCTTTCAGGGAGAAACCTGGAAGAGCTAGGTCAAGTAGAATATGTGTTTTTAGTTTTCGAGGAATCTGTACTTGAATTACTGCAGTGATTGTAGTAGCTTACATTCTGCCAACAGTATGAAAGGGTTCCTTTCCTCCCACACCCTCACCATTTGTTGTTTTTTGAGTCCTTGATGTAGCCATTCTTAACTGGAGTAAGACAGAATCCCATTGGTGTTTTGATTTGCATTTCCTTACTAACCAAAGATACTGAAGATTTTTTTTATGTACTTGCCATTTATACTTCCTTTAAAAGAATACCTATTCAGTTGCCCTTTTTTGATTGAATTTTTGAGTTTCTTTATTCTAGATATTAGTTCTGTGTCAGAAGAGTAGTAGTCAAAATTTTTTTGCACTCTACTTGACTCTTGTTTCTTTTCCTTTGCAGAAACTTTTCAGTTCAATATACTCCCATTTGTTGATTCTTGGAATTACTTGTGCAATTGGGATTTTGCCTGTATCTTTTGTCTTCAAGTGTTTTGCCTATGTGATCTTCCACCAGGTTCATACCAAGTAGGATACAATCTAGTTATGAACACAAGCTGTTCATGTAGATTCCTCTGTCTTTAAAAGTTACGAACTTTTCATTGTGGCTTGCGTTTGGCCTGCTTTATGCCTTTACCATTTGTGGAAAACGTAGCTAACAGTTATTTCTTAGGTAAGGGTCTTTGGAGTTACCAACTGTTCTCAGCAGCCATGCCGTTTCACTGCTTACTGTATATGATAGGTTACTCGTTGCAAGAAATGAAAACTTTTTCACCATATTTTTATATCAGCATGTAGGATATATTTTATTTTTCATTCCAAGCTACCAGCTACGCTACTGAATTGATGTTTCCTTTGCAAATGGAATTCATTGCTGTTTACTTGCTTTACAGTTCTTTGTATTATTTACCTCTATTAGTTATTGTGTCCATTGTTTATGAAGGCTGTGTGACTTGTGCTGCTTCTGTACCATCAAAGGTTGTCTACCAAATAGAGATAATATTTGAAGATTACAAAACTCTGAACTAAACTAAAAACATCAACTAAAAAGACATTAGCAGTCCTGAAGTGTTGAGACTCCTGGATTGCCACATAATCATGATGGCTACCTAAATCTGAATCTTTTCATGTATTCTTTAAAAACGTGTACAATTCCAAAGAAGTAGGAAACCTACTAACTGTTATCTGTGTTTTCACCATAACAGGAGATAGATTATTCCATCCAGGAGATATTCTAGGAGATAGATCAAATTATTCAGGAAGAAAATAAATACCCAGGTCTAACCTACTCAGCTACTCACTCTAGTGTTCCAGTGTACAGAACACATGGACAAAGAGGAGAGGAAGGGGGAATGTTTCAAAAAATCAACAAGTGGGATCTCATCTTATTCAAAAGCTTTTTCACACCAAAGGAAATCAAAACAGAGTGAAAAGACAACCCACAGAGTAGGAACAATTTTAACCAGTTGTCCTTCAGACATAGGACTTGTATGTGGAATATATAAAGAATTGAAAAAAATCAGACCCCCCCCATTCAAAGACCCAATTAAAAAATGGGCAGATGAGATGAACACACACTTCTCAGATGAAATACAAATAACAAATAAATATATGAGAAAAGTTCAAAATCATTAGCCATTCAAGAGATGCAAATTAAAACAACACCGAGATTCCAACTCATTCCAGAAAGAAGGATCATGAAGAAATCAACCAATAACAAATATTGGAGGGCCTGTGAAGGAAAAATGAACCCTTTTTTACTGTTGGTAAGAGTATAGACTGGTATAGCCACTCTGGAAATCAGTGTGGGGATTCCTCATAGTGCTAAGATTAGAGGTCCTTTTGGACCCAGCTATTCCCCTTCTGGATATTTTGCCTGAAGAATTAAAAGCATACCACAGCAGTATATGTGCAGCTGTGTTTATACCAACACAGTTTTTAAGACGTATGTCTGGGAAACAGTCCAAGTGTCCATTAGCTGAGGAATGGATAAAGATGTGGTGTTTTTATACAATGGAGTACTTCTCAGCTATAAAGAAGAATAAACTTGAAGCATTTATAGGTAAATGGATGCAACTTGAGCCTATACTTATAAGTAAAATAAATCAAATGTGTAAACATTGTGTTGTGTTTGAAACTGAAAGAGTAGGGTCATAATATACAATAAATATTGTCAAATGAGAAATTGTTCAAAAGAAAAAAAGGAACTATGATAGGGGAAAAGGAAGAAGGGAAAAGGTAGAAAATGCAAGACAGTTACATTACTAGCATCCCTTAGTTTGTTGAAAAGAAAGGTTTTGCTAATACAGATTGGAGAATTTTTTATGCCTATATCTTCTACTTTGAGCAACTACTTTAAAGATAACAATACTGAATATATTAAGTATTATTATTTTGTTATGAAAGTGTATTTTTTTCATAAAATGGATCATTTACAAGATACCCAAGGAAGATGATGAGTGAAAATTTAATTAGTACTGAGAAAAGGAATGAAAATGGGCAAGAGAATGAGAAAAAATATAGAAGATACAGTCAATACGGAAGGTAATAAAGATCCAACATACATGTAATCGGAGCTCTTCCAAAGCTAAGCAAAGCAATGAAACCAAGGTAATACTTAGAACTATAGGCTTTTAAAGATCTGAATCTGTGTATCAAAGCTAATACAAGCTATAATCCACCATGTACTGATGATGAAAACTGACCTGACATGATGAGTTGAAATATTTAGAGCAGCACTTGTAGGCTACTGCCAGAGTAGGGACAGTCAGACCCAAGCCCCTCCGTGAGTCAGCACCATTCACAGACTGTAGAGGGAGAGAGCCAGTCCTCACAAGAAGGTGGTCCCTGCCTGGAATCCACCGTGATGCGCGGGCTGCTGCCCGAAGGAGACAGCCAGACCCCAGCCTCTGTCTGTGAGTCAGTGCCATTTGTGGACTGTAGGGGGAGAGAACCAGGCCTCATCAGGTGATGCCCGCCTGGAAACCAGTGCCATGTGCAGGCTGCTGCTAGAATGAGGGCAGCCAGACCCAAGCCTCTCTCCATGAGTCAGTGCCGTTTGCCTGTGGAGGGAAAACACGAAGCCTCACCAGGAAGCGATCCACACCTGGAAACCATACCATTTTCATTGTTGTATTGGGTTGGGTTTTATTCTCTTTTCTTTTGATTATGTTAAATCTGATGGCATGAGCAGCTATTTGAAAGACATTATGGTAGCCATTTTGGATTTACTATTGGTTTGTTTTGAAGTCCTTTATTGTATTAATTACTTTGTTTTCATTGTTTCTTTTCCTTTTTTTTTGTTTTTTTTGATACCAGGGATCAAACTCATGACTTTGAGCATGCCAGGCAGGTGCTTGTGCCACTGAGCTAAATCCTCAGCCTTGTTTTTATTCTATTCTGTTGTGTTCGATTTTTGCTACGTCCAAAGTTATCTGAAGCTATTTTGAAGGCAGCAAAAGGCATTATGATAACTATTGTTGATTTTGTAAGGTTTTTAAGACCTATGTGACTCATCCTGGTTTGATTGGTTTTATTCTGTTTATTTTCCTTGGTTTTATCCTCTTTAAAATAAAAGGAAATATATAGTATAGGAAAAATTTTGAACATTAAATGCTAAAAATAATTTTAAAGTCTTTCATGCAAAAACATGACATTATTTAAATAGGAAAAATACTAGGTTGGTATCAGACTTGAGAACAGTAATGCAGATTTTAGTAAGGTAGCAGTGTTTTAGGGTAACTCAAGGAGTAAGAATTTTATAATGAGCTATGCTGTTTGGAAAATATCAAAACCATAGGAAAAAACCTTAAATATAGAAAAAAAAAAAACCAGCAAATGCTGTGCTCATTAGCTTTCTAGAGAAATCTTCCAAACTGTTACTGTTTAATCTAGTAGCCTCCAATGTGAATGCCTAACATTTGCAGTAAGGCTACCATAAATTGAAGTGTGCTGTAACTTTCAGTTTTGTAGCAGATTTTATAAGCAGTATAAAAAATGTAAATTATCATATTGACAGTTCTTAAAATATTGATTACGTTAAATCTCATATGAAAGTCTATGAAATATTTAAAAACCCTCTATTCCCATTGAAGCTTTATAGGCCAGCATTTCTTGGATTGTAGGTAGAGGCTGATCAAAGTGGTACAAGAGTTGAACCAGCCAGTGTGATATGATAGAAAATGTAACTTTTTGAATAATAATATGTAAACATAGTATAATTATATTTTTTTGGAAGGACTTTTTTCCTTCCGAAACAAAACTGCTTATTGGCACATTTTAGGTATACATAATGATTACAGTTGTTATAGGGAATTTGTATCTGTACATGACACAATTTCATATTTTCCCCCATACTCTCCCTTCAGCTCCCATTACTTATAATCACTTTGTTTCCATTTTTCTCATTTTTTTTCCTTTTTCCTTCCTTTCCCCCTAAGAGGACATTTTTAAAAGAACCTTAAATTCATTGTTCTAGAGTTGAATTTTAAGGAGGAAAAGATATGTTTTAACTGCTCAATTTTAAACAGAAGGGAGAAAATACTACCTAAACTTATTCATATCCAGGAGTTTGTTAAGAAAGGAAAATAGACTTGATCTGACTGGAAAAATGAAAAACAATATCTGGAAGTCCTTTACAAGCCATGAGATTAATAAAAGAAGCAAGATATGATCCCATTTGTTGATTCTTGGTATTATTTCTTGTGTCATTGGGTTTCTGTTTAGAAAGTCCTTCCCCACACCTTTTGTCTTCAAGAGTTGTACCTGTTTTATCTTCGATTGTTTCTAGTTTAAAATTTAGATCCTTAATCCATTTCGATTTTAGTTTAGTACATAATGAGAAATATGGATTTAGACTCAATCTTCTGTGTGTGACGATCCAGTTTTCCCAGCACCATTTATTAAAGAGGCTGTCTTTCATCCAATGTATGTCTTTTTGCTCCTTTGTCAAAGCTCAAATTAGCTGTGTCTGTAGTTGGTTTTGCTTTTTCTGTTCTGTTCTGTTGATCCACATGCCTGTTTTTGTGCCAGTGTTGTGCTGTTTTAATCCCTGTAGCTTTATAATATAACATCAGGTCTGTGATTGTAATGCTACCTGCTTTGCTTTTGTTACCCAGGACTGCTTTTGCTATTCCAAGTCTCTTCCAATTCCATATAAATTTTAGGATTGTTTTCTCTCGCTTTGTAAGAAATGTTGATACTGCGATTGGGATTGTGTTAAATCTGTATATCAATTTTGAAAGTATAGCCATTTTGATTACATTGGTTCTGCCTAATCCATTTCTTGATTTCCTTCAGTCTGATGTAATTTTCATTGTAGCAGTCTTTTGTCTTCCTTAGGTTAATACCAAAGTATATAATTGTTTTATGCTCTTGCGAATGGTATTGCTTTTTCATAGTGAGTTTATTATTAGTGTATAGGAATACTATTTTTACATGTTTATTTTGTATCCCGTGACACTGCTGAATTTGATTATCAATTCTGTGAGTCTTTTCTGAAGTTTTTTTGGGTCTTACAAGTAAAGGATTGTGTCACCTGAAAATAATGATACTTGTCATCCTTTCCTATACATACCCTTTTGTTTCTTTGTCTTGCCTCCTGGTTCTAGATGATGTTTTAAGGATTGTACTGAGCAGGGTGGTGATAATGGACATCCTTGTCTTGTTCCTGCATTCAGAGGGAAGACTTCCAAATTTTCCCCATTTAATACGAAATTGGCAGTAGATTGGTTATAAATCACTTTCATTATGTTGAGATAAGGTCCTTCTGTACCTATTTTCTTCAGGGTTTTTATCATGAATGGATGCTGGATTTGACAAAAACTTTTTCTGCATTTATTGAGATGTGTGAATTTTGTTGTTGCTTCTGTTTATGTGTAGAATTATATTTGTTGATTTGCATGTGTTGAGCCACTGAAGTCTACTTAATCGTGGTGTGTGATCTTTTTGATGACTCATGGCAGTCTCTTTTCCATTATCTTAAGTATTTTTGCACTAAAGAAATTGGCATACAGTTCTTTCTTTTTGGCTGGATCCTTGTCTGATTTTGGGATCAAGATAATGTAAGCTTCCAAGAATGGTTTGGGAAGTATCTTTTCTCTTTCAATTTCTTCAAGGCATATTGGTGTTTAGAGTTTTTAAAGAATCCAACTGTGAATTCATCAGGTCCTGGGCTTTTTCTAGCAGGTAGTTTTGTTTGTTCATTTTTTCCCCCTTTCCTTCTTTTTTCCTTAATGCCTAATCTCAGTCCTTTTACTGGATTGTTCAAAATTTTAAGTCTTCTAGGTTCGGATACGGCAAGTCATACATATCTGGAAATCTCTACATTTTTACCTGAGTTCTCCAACTTTTTGGCATACATGTTTGTGAAATACTTGCTAATAATTTTCTGGATTTTGGCAGTTTGTTGTGATGTCACCTTTTCATTTCTAATTGCATTAAATTGTGTCTTCTCTTTCTATAAGATTGGCTAAAGGGTTGCTTATTTTATTCTTTCAAAGAACCAGCTCTTCAATGCACTGCTTCTTTTTGCTTTTTTAAGTTACAGTTTCATTAATTTTTACTCTGTCTTTATAATTTCCCTCCTTATACAAAGTCTGGGTTTGTATTTTTCTTGTTTTACAAAGAGCTTGAGATGTACCATTACATTATTTGGGTTCATTCTGTTTGTCTATGTGAGTATTCACCACTGTGAATTTCTCTAGCAGGACTGCTTTCATTGCTCTGGTATTTGTACTGGCATTTTCATTTAATTCTCAGAACTCTCATTTCTTCTATGTGATAAATTCATTATTCAAGAGCGTTTCATTTAATTTCCAGATACTTGCATAATTTCTGTGGTTTCCATTGCTGTTGATTTCTAGTTTCATTGCACTGTGATCTGATCATAATGTGTGGCTAAAATTCAGTTTTTTTGCATTTATTTAGGCATGCTTTACTAACTAGTATGAGGTCTATTTTTCAGAAAGTACCATGTGCTATTGAAAAGAATGTATATTCTATTGTTGGTTACAACACTCTCTATATAGTAGTACCTGGGTTCACAAACACTTTTATTTGCGAACACTATGGTTGGCAAAACAGAAGTGTTTGACAAAATTTGGTTTTGGTTACCAAACTGTGCACCAGGTGATAAACCTGACCATAGGTATCTTACACACAAACACAAACATGGTCATCTTTGCTAGAATTATAGAAGAAATTAAGTTTGTGGGCTGAGGTACCATTGTATCTTTAAGTCCATTTGTTGGAAGATTTGGTTCAACTCTTTTATTTCTTTGTTGATTTTTTGTTTAGTTCATCTGTCTGTTTCTCAGTGGGATTTATGTGTTGAGATTTTTCCAGTATTTTTATTGATGTTTATCTGTTTTTTTATTTCATTAGAACTTGTTTTATGAAATTAGGTACACTGTTGTTTGATGCCTACAAATAACAATTTGTAATTGTTACTGCTTCCTATTGAGTAGGTCTGTTAACCAATATGTAATGTCCTTCTTGTCACTTCTCATCAGCTTTGGTTTGAAATCTAATTTCTCTGAAAACAAGAATGCTATGCTTGTTTTCCATTGTGTGAAATATTGATATTCATTCCACTCTAAAGGCAATACAGCAAAAAGACCCTTGTCACAGGCTGGCTCCTTCATCTTTCCAGCCTCTACAAGTGTAAGAGGTTAGCCTCTCTTTATATATTCCTCAGTCTTGGGTAATATAGCAGCACAAAATAGACTGAGCTCGTAACAGAGAACAGATGTGTAAGAGAAGGTGATGCAAAATGACACTGTGTGCCAAATCCATACAGAAAAAGAGTTGCCATGCTTAATATTTATAATTTCAGGACTGACTTAACTGCACTTTTAAGTTTTTCTAGGGGAAGACATGATGGGTTTATGCCACTGACTCTTCCTAACCTTCTTGAGAGTTCCATATAAGTATATTTACAGGTAGCCATAGGCATTGTTTACATACTTGAGTGAAGTTAATTGACTTCTTTAATCATGCATGGTACCCCACCCACACACATCTGTGATTCCATTTACCCATGGTTAACTGTGGTCCAAGTATATTAAGTAGAAAATTCTAGAAATACACAATTTGTAAGTTTTAAATTGCAAATTCTGGTTGAAGTAGCATGTCTTGTACCATCCTACCTGGGAGATGAATCCTTGCTTGGTCTGATGTATTCATGCTGTACAGTGCCCAGTAGTCATAGTACTTGAATTCTGATAACCCTTACTTCATTTAATAAAGACCCCAAATTGCAAAACTAGTGATGCTGGCCATTTAAATACACCCTGAAGAAATCACAGAGCTTCATTTAAGTAAACAGATAAATCTTCTCAACTAAATGAGAAGATTTTAAAGAACAGTGTACTGAGATTGCTAAGGGCTATGGTAATGAGTCTTTTTTCTGAAAAAAAGGAAAAGAAACTCTTGCTAGTTTTGCTGTTATGCCTCACACTGTAAGTTGGGTTGATGGTTCATGAAAAATGCTTAGTTAAGATGGAAAAGACATTAAATTTGTAGATGGAAACATGAGTGGATACTGTTGTGATTGACACTGTGTCGTGCCTGAAAGCACTAAGCCTTCCTTACCTTACCGTGTAGGCAATGTGTCACATCGCTTCATCATGTGACGTGCACGTGGGAGGACAGTTAAAGAGACGCTGCATGCTTTTACTGTAAAACATTGTTAATTGTTCTTTTGTTTTTGTCAATCACTTAATATAATTTATAAATTAAACTTCATCCTAAGTATGTACATTAAGGAAGAAACTGTTAATGTATGCATGTGAAAAGACATACAAAGATAGCCTTTAGGACTATGTTGTAGTCCGGATTTGCAAGGGAACAGATTTAATACAAGATACATACTTCATAGAACTATTTTTTATTATTTTTAGTCTTTTGGTACTGGGACTCAAACTCAGGACCTTGCACTTGCCGGGCAGCTGCTTGTACTGCTGAGCTGTGTCCCCGGTCCTAGGATTATTTGATAATGTTCACCCAACAAGTCAAATGCAGAGGAGTGCCAGAATCTACATACTTAGGCAGCCAAAGAATCCAGCTGAGGGCCTAGATCCCGTGGCAGTATCCTCCACAATTCTATCTGGAGGCCTAAAAGTCAGAGCAATGTCCCATGCAAGTCTGTATCAAGGATCAGCACTGGGAAAGCCCAAAAGTTGGCGGTGGAAGCTAGAAGGTCTGTGCCAGTGGGATGAAAGATCTGTGCCAGCAGGCTGAGGGATCTGCACTGGAGCCAAGAAGTGATGCTTAGAGTAAGGACCAGAGTTTCATCAAAGAGAGCCATAACCGTCCTCAGTGACAGTATGGACCCCAGCTCCTCCAATGATGAGAACAGCTAAGTTCATATCAGAAAAGCCAGTGTGACAAGCTTCTGTAGGAAAATCAACAACATACCATCTTCCCCTCCAGTTCTCCTTTTTATGCTGGTGGCAACAATTCTCAGATGGGCCTGCTGATTCCTTGATCCTGAACTTTCCATCCTACTGGAGAGTGAGAATATAAATTTCTATTATTTATAAATGTTGTAATTAGGGTTTGCAAGGAAAATGATTACATACAGGACACATAATTTATAATGGTCACCTAAGGAGTGAAATACAAAGAAAGTGCAGGAAATTGGTCCACATAGTAAGACCCAAGGAATGCAGCCAAGGGCCTGGATCCTATAGCAATGTCCTGCATGAATCCTGCTGAAGTCCTGGAGCCTACATGCCCCCCCACAAGTCCAACTGGAGGCCTAGAGCCCATGACAGTGACTCATGCAAGTCTGTTTCACAGATCTGCACTGGGAAGGCCCCAAGGTCAGCGGTGGAAAAGCTAGAAAATCTGTACCAGTGGGTGAAGGAATCGGTGCCAGCAGGTTGAGGGTTCTGCACCAGAGCCAAGAAACAACAGTCAAACTAAGCACCAGAGCTCCTCTGAAAAGTACCACAGCCATCCTCAGTGACCATGAGATCTCGAACTCCTCTGACAATGGGAAACAGTGGAGTCCATATCAGGAAGCCAGCATGACAAGCTTCTCCTGGAGATTGAATGGCACACATTTTCCCCTCCAGAGCCAGGAAGCAATGCTCAAAGTAAGGACCAGAGCTCTCCCAAAGTGAACCAAAGCCATTCTCACTGACAAGGTCCCGAGTTTCTCCCATGATAACAGCTGAGTTCATATCAGGGAAGCCAACATGACAAGCTCCTCCAGGAGAAGCAACAGCTCCAAAAGAACCAACCGCTCTAAACAGCAACACTACTCTTCCTCTCCAGGTCTCATTTTTGTGCTGGCAGCGATCCTCAGGTAGGCCATCTACACTCAGCACCACGCTGAATCGGCCCAGTTGGTGTTTAGTCACCAACAGATTTTAGTCCACCACAATAAATGATGCAGTCTGTGGGATTCTGTAACAGCAGCACAAATGACCTGATACATAGTGCTTACACTAGTTTCTCTTTATCTGCAGAGGACACGTTCCAAGACAGTTAGTGGATGCTTCAAGTTGTGGACAGTACCAGTCAGTGGTGGATTAACTAGTGGTCAACTTGGAACACCCAGCTGCAGTGTGTGCTGAGTGTGGAAGTTTACCTGATGGTGTGCTGTTGATTCTCCTGGGGAGGCTTGTTGTGCTGGTTTTCCTGATATGAACTTATTTAGTCAGATGGTCCTTTATTGTATCCTCACATGGTAATTACCATTTTCTCAGCCTAGCATGGTGCGCATATCTGTAATCTCTTGCTGGAGAGGCTGACGCAAGAGGATCACGTGAGTTTGAGTGCAGTCTAGGATACATAGTTCAGTGCCAGTCTGAACTACATAGTAAGACCCTGTTGAAAAAAAAAGTTACCATTTTCACTAGAAAGTAACTTTTACATGGTCTAGTATGTTTTACTATTTACTTCTTACGTTTTATGTTTCCTGAATAACCATTTGACATTATAAAATGAGGCATTTTCCTCTTGGAAAACAATAGAATTTAGTGAATCATTTTCTTCAGGGCAGTTTCTTTATAAAATATATGTCTAATTAGTTTGTATAATGTTCAGAGTTTTATTTTGATACATGGTTTAAAGTGAGATAATGTTTTCTAGACATTTCATTTTCTTAATACCATGGTTTGTACTATATCTGTTATTAGTTAACTATGCTTCTTTTGTCATATAATAACCAGTTTAATACAGTTGCTTCAGTGTTTTAGTTTTGTTTTGTCCCATTTTTAATGTTTCTTATTGTGCTGTTACTTTCATGTTTCAGTTATGATAGCTTTGTGGAGGAAGTTTTCCACTATAAATCTATCTTGCAAAAGTCTTTATTTTCATGGGTCATATCAAAGAAGTTTTAGAAATATCCTGTCACATTCCTTTAAAATTCTATTGAGATTGTAATGTCATAAATTAATTTGAGAAGAGTTAAAAACTATTGGATATTTTATCTTCCAGTCTGAGTTATATCTTCTGTTATTCAGTTCTTCTGTGTCTCAGTAATATGGTATAGTTTGGTTTATATGCTTTCCGTACCATATGAACCAATATCCATACCATCATTTCTTAAAAATTTTTCTAGTACTCTTTTTGTTGTTACAAATAGACTTTTCCTTACATAACTTTTAAGTGGTGATCAATTTGAAGTGTATATTAGTTTTTATACTTTATTTGTATTTCATTTTATGAACTAATTAGTTAAATGTTTAGCTTAGTTCTCATGATTTTGCAGTCAGAACATCTACAGAGTGATACTTTCTTCTGTGTAGCTCAAGCTGAGTTACCATGTTGACTTTAACTTATAGCAAAATAGTAACTAGATAGTTAATGTTATATTTTAGTTTCTGGTTGAAATAACAGCTCTTACTAATAAGAACTGTAGGAGTAATAAACCCCAAAATGTGTAATTGCTACTATAAAAAAGAGAGGGAAAGAAAGTGCCCTAAAGGATATAACTGCATGTATGTTTAAGTGTGTAAGATAGATGACCATATTACTGTTTTTGTTAGATCATTGCCCATAATTGTTAACGGTCTCACTGTTTGAATGTCTACTTTGTATGCTTTAATTTTGTAACTTGAACAACTATTTCCAAGATGACAGTATGTAATTTATCAAGTAGTGATTTCTTAGGTTTTTTTGTTTTTGTTCTTTTCCTTTTTTCCTTGGAATTCTGTATTGTTACTACTCTTTTTTCTGTTTTGTTTTGTTGTTTTTTGTTTTTTTCTCTTTAAATAAAATTAAAAAAAAAAAAGAAATAACAGCTCCTGCAGTGCTTTACTGTCATAAATAATACCTCTGGATGTTATGTAAAAATTTCTTTAAGAAAATAGTGCTAATTTTAGGATTTTTTTTAAAGGAAAGACTGTTTTAAGCTAAAAATCCTTAGCAAAAATCAGTTCATATTAAAAATGGTTTCTATCATATATTTTTAATCATAAAGCTTATTTATAATTAAATTTTTTGGAGAGTATTAATATGGGGAATTTTTTTCTTAGAAAAAAGTACAAGATAGCTTTATAATCTTTGAGTTAGGGTCATTTAGTAGCTAATAAGGGTCCCTATAGTTTATATTTTACTTTGTATGTTCAGAAACAAACGTGTACCTAAATTAATATACATAAAGAGCAATTCAAATCAGTAATACAAATGTACATGTATTGGAATAAATTATTAAACAGTCTTACAAACATGGGAAACCTCTAAAATTAGTAATGGATAGACCCAAATTTTCAGAACTAGTCCCTGAGGCATTACTTTTGCTATGAGAAAATTGTTTAGAAGATTGTATAACCTTTAAAGTATATGTAGCTTTAAATTTAGGATTTCATTTATGTATTATAGTATTCAGTCTTGAAAATGTATACTTGATTGCTTATGCATTGTTGGGTTTCGCTTTGTTTTGTTATGAGACAGGTTCTTGTGTCGCTTAGGCTGACTTTGAACTCACAGTACCCTTCTGCTTCCACCTCCTAAGTGCTGTGATCACAGGCATGTGCCACTGTGCTCAGGTTCATGACTTCCCTGTTTGAAATGTAATTCAACATATTTGCGTCATAATTTTGTACTATTAGATGAATTAAAGTGTTCCAAGATTTAATAATACATGAATGGAAATTTTTTTGTAAATTAGGGTAGAATTACTTTAATATTAACCTGTAAAAGCAGTTTTTAAAAATTTCTTAACATTTGGACCTGTAGGGAAAGAATACATCTAACCATAAAAATACTGTAGATAGTTGAAATACATTCTCCTGTGGGAAGCAGTTCTTAAATAATTTTTATTCATACAGATGTGTAGTTTATTTGCTATTTTAAAACAGGAGATGCCATACTATGGGAGTATGTTTTATACCAAGTTAATACATAACAAAATTACATTGTTTTCCTTATGTATTTTAAGTATCATTTCCCTGAACTATGAATAGGTATAAATATTCTGAACAATGAAATATTATTGATATAGTAAAAATAATGGAAAGATTAAAGACTAAATGGAGAATAAAAAATTAGTTCTTCTTTTGAAGTAGTCAGCGGAAGGAAACCAAGAAATGGGAATGCTCTCAATTTAAAGGGGAAAAAAGCAGTGATTCTAGTTAAATTGTAAGGTCAGAAATACGTCTTCTTAGCCAAATATAAGATGCTACAGTATATATTTTATTTGCTGCACCATGAGTTTTTGGTGAAAAATGCTAAAGACAGAAGTATTAATATACTTTATTTTCAATTATTTGGTACTGGTCATTTTACTCACAAATCATTCATGATTGGAGTAATGTGTATATTTCATGTTTTTAGTAAATTAGGGCTCAAGTATGATTTTCTAGGGTAATATTCGTATAATGAGCCAAATAATACAAAAGATTTTAGGTTTTTTTTTAGATACAGTAATAGTCAGTGGTGTTGTCAGATACATTTACTTTGAAATTTGGGCTTGTTTACTAGCATTTGAAAAATAAAGTATTGCATAAGTCCCTTGAGACTTAAGAAAGCTAACTCATGCCTCATCGTATGGGTTGTGGGGACAGCAGTAAAGAATACTATGCAAATGTCACTATCCTGCATGTCCATTAATTGGACCTAGAATTAAGAGAAATCCACTTAGTAAATGGTTGGACCTATTAGAGTGGAGTGTTCACATGCAGTTAGTACATGTTCCTTTGCTATATTGATGCTCTGGCTAAGTGTTAGATACTTACAGTTATGTTTGAACATTTTATGCAGTTGTGTTTTGATGAAGTGAAGATTCAGACTAAATGTCTCCCCATCTCAGGTCTTAGTTACTCAGCACTTCATATTTATTTTGTCAAATCTGGTGCTCTCAGTAAAGATGTGTCATTATTTTGTGGTGGAGACAGCAATAGGTAAATATAAAATTATGACTTGTCATAAATACGTATTAGAGGTCTATGTTCAGAGTCTGGATAAGGGGAGAAAAACTGGATGTCATGTATGCCTGAAATCCTTGCACTCTAGGAGACTGAGGCAGGAGGATCAGGAGAGAAGTTGGGACAGCATAGCAAACTAAAGGCCAGCCTGGACTACATAGACCAATTCAGTTATTAAAAGTTGTACATCTTCAGTCTCAAAATTGTTTTAGAAGACACTACCTGTCTAGTTGGTCTACATAAAACAATGCATCAGTTTATACTGTCTTATGACTGATTAATGGGTGCTGTACTTTTGATTCATGGACTACTCTTCGCTCTGTGCTTTCCAATACAGTGACAGTGGTCACTAAATCACATTTGGTTACTGACATTTGAAAGGCTAGCTGAAGCTGAAATGAGCTATAATTTCAAAGACTTCGTACTGAAAAGAGTGTAAAATGACTTAGTTTTTGTATTGATTACCTGTTAAGGTGATAATATTTACATACAAATGATTTCTACTTAATCAGCTGGTAAAAAATTTAAAGTTACCTAGGTGGCTTGCACTGTATTTCCCTTGAATAGCAGTATATCCCAGACTAGTTGTATCTTGAACTTTTGGGTATATAAAATTATTTGGAAATCTTGTTGAAGCAGGAGTATTAAGGCCTTGTCTCCAGAGACTCAAATTCAGTGGCTTTAGGGTGGGCCCTGAAAATTTGCATTTCTAATAAACTTTTCTAGACTGCTGATGTACTGATCCCCTCGCTTTTCACTTACAAGGGCCTAAGGTAGACAGTCTTCCACAAGGTTGAAAAGAATGCTACCTAGGATGAATCAAAAGCATAAAACTTTTCACACAGTGGTTTTATTTATTTATTTATTTATTTAGTACTGGAGATCAAATTCATGACCTTGCACTTGCCAGGCAGGCGCTCATGCCACTGAGCTAAATCCCCAGCACCTACACAGTCTTTTATCTGACTCATCCATACATTACAGATTCTATATTTTCTGGAGGAGTGATGCCAGACCTTTCAGAGATGACTGCCCAAACTGCAGCCCAAAACCCACTTAATCATCACAGAGTGCCACCACTGCAATTAAACCTGAATAGTGAGGTGAGGTTGTAGTTTAGAAAAAATAACTCATATATGAATATCTTCTATCTTAAAAACATACTGTAACATGCATGCCATAAGTTTGCCACCACTGGTCCAATAAATATATATACATATTTAAACATTGTAGGACTTTCAAGGTTAAAATGTGGGATTTTGTCACACTTTAATGAGAATGCATATATTATTACATCTTATACATAGAGAAAAAAAGAAAAACCAGCTGTTTGTGATATACTAAAGTTAGTAAACCTGTCATATTTAAGACAATAGAATTTAATCACATGTCTAAAGAAAGAAGAAAATTGTAGGAAAAAATTTAAATTTATGTGAAAGACCAAATGTGTGTGACATAGGGAGATCTTTTATCTACAGTGTTTACTTTTTCCCTAAATATTTTTCGTTTCCATATGCTTTGAAACAGAGCATGAAATGATGAAACTGGTGTGCAGAGAAAGAAAGCAGCCGAAAGTCAAGAGTGACAGAAGGGGATGATAATAGTGGAAAGCAGTGAAGAGATGGATGACTTTATTACTAACTTGGCAGAGTAAAGGTTATACTGTACCCTACTGATAATTATAGACTTGATCAGCTTCTCTCAGCTGCAAAGGATTATAATCATAGTATCTAATTTTACAGCTTGAAAATACCTTACTAACCTAGTCTCCAACTGGTAATCCTTTCTTGTCTCATCCTTAGCAAATAGGTACTCAGCCTTTCTGAAACACTTAATGCTTTGTGAGGGCTTGTCTTTCTGTTTTCAGCAGCCCTGAAACTACAAAGCACTCTTCAGTGTTAGGTCTTTAATCGTCTTCCTTGGAGTTGCTACTTGTTGGTCCTATTTCTCGGTCCTTGATAAATAAAAAAAATTGCTTCTTCCCAGTGAACTTTCTGTATTTGAAAATAAACTGTCATATTCCTTATTTCTTCATTTAACCCTGTATGATAGCAGAGAGACTGTACTACTGGTATAAGACAATAGAGAAAATATGGACAGTGTTTTTGTAAAATATGTGTGGCATATTTGTATTCTTGTTTGAAAAGACTTGTTGGGAAGAATTAATCTTTTTCTGTAGGACCAGTATTGTATTAGGTTCATCAACAAAACGGAACCAGTAAAATGTGTGTCCATAGTTCTATTCAAGGAATTGGCTCAGTTTGGGGAACTGCCAAGTTGAAATCTGCAAAGTAGGCCAGCATACTGGAGATCTCTGTTTTTAAAGGTGCTAACACATTCTTCTTTCCATGGAATATGCCAATCTTTAATTTTCTCTTAAGTCTTCAGCTGACTGAATGAGACTACCCATACTATAGAGAGCAAATGTGCTTTACTCAAAACCTATTGATTTATAAAATGTTAATCTCATCCAAAAACACCATCACAAAAATACCAGAATTTGACCATATTCCTGAACATCATAGTCAACAAGTAGAATATAAATTTCCACTGAACCAATAAAATGGATTCTGTGGCTCAATTGTTATGTGTTGATAAATGCTAGTGAAGAGTACCATTAGAATTAGAAATTTCCATGTAAGACTCTGTAATTACTGAGATTCTTCATGACCTGCCTTTAATATGTTATAAATATCAAAGTGGGACTCTAAAAGACAGTAATTTTTTTTTTTCCTGGTAGGGACAGAGTCTAGGTTTTAGCACACAGTATTCTGTTGGTGAATTCATTTTAGATACTTGTAATTTTTCTCTTTTCATACTTCAGTATTATGTATCTTTTTGGTGTACTAAAGGCGCAAACAGAATGTTTTTTATTTGGCTCCTAATAGCTAATTATGGATCTATCACCTTTTCTTTCTGATGTGTGCATGTGGGAGGGATAATATAAAGGCAAGGTAATTTTCTACAATTTTCATAATTTCTGAAGACTCAAAGAACATTTTGGCATATGTTTCCTTTGGAAAAAAATGTAATCAAAGACCTGATTCACTTAATGAAGAGTGAAAAGTTTGACCAAGATACTTATTGGTAATTCTAAAAAACTAATATTCTTGACTTTAGAGTCTTGATGAACAGATTTCTAAAATATAAGGCAATCTCTTTATAAACTCAGTTGTCTTTTCTGTTAAATGTAATTAGGACCACTACATAAATAAATATTATGCAACTTATATTTCCATAAGTTTATTCTTTCCTTTCAGTGTATAATTATGGTTTTATATGTACTTTCTTCATTTATAAATTTTGTAAGGTCAGAAATGGAATTCTATGTACTGGTTAATTGGTACCACCATACATTAGTTGATAATTGTCCTAGAGAGTTCAGTAGTCATACTGGTAGGAGCTAGATAAATGTCAGTACATTGTAATATGTAATATGATAGATCTGATTCCAAAGTATTGGGGAAGCAGAGCTAGATTGAATTCACAGTGGTAAACTCTTCAGAGTGTCCTAGAGGGCCTGAGTTTTGGTCAATAAATAGGTATTGTCCTATTTGTCCTTGTCTTTCAAACTAGATTTCGTCAAACCATCTACCTACTTTTTAGAACTTCTCAATAATTGTGGCAGTAAGTTGCTGGCAAAAGAATTACAAAGTGGGTGGAGCATGCTAATTTTACACGTTTAAGGTTTCTAGATTCAGAAGGTACTAGAACATACTTTTTAGAACT
This sequence comes from Dolichotis patagonum, assembly GCA_004027295.1. Lineage (NCBI taxonomy): Eukaryota > Metazoa > Chordata > Mammalia > Rodentia > Caviidae > Dolichotis > Dolichotis patagonum. The sequence continues at coordinate 5,816 of PVJX010012839.1, read as the reverse complement.
TACACATATTCCTCCTTTGTAGAATGTATTTTTGTCTTTATCAACTGAGGATATGCTTTTTATCCTTAAAAATTCAGCTCAGACATTACTTTGTGAATATTTTATGATATTTATACAGTTGTAATTGGCTTTTCACTATACCTTAATACATAATCTTTCTAATGGTATCTGTTGCACTGAATTGGGGTAATTTATTAATCTCTTTTCCTTATTAGATGATTAGGCTTTCTGAAGATAATTTGTTTCATTTTTATTATATATTTCCAACTTCAGAGGAATTCAGTAAAAGTACACTTTCTTTGGATGATTGCATCTACTCCCATGTCTTTGACTACCAAATACATTCTGACAACTGGAAACGCATTATTGTGTGTATATTTGGGGTTAGAGTTATACAAGACTAAGGAATGCAGAATTTTGAAAATACAGTGTACTTTATGTAAATGTATAGATTGTAGGAAGAACAGTATCCTAAACAAAGGAAGGAAGTGGTACAGGGGAAAAAAAACAACTGGACCACTAAGAAACTAAAACCCCTCCTCTGGCTAATGACAAAGGCACATTTAGGAAGGGTCAAGAGGCAGAAACTGGAAAAGGATTAAGGTATCAAATTATAAAAGGACTTCCTGCCATGCTAAGACCATTTAAGTAAACGCACGTAAAAATCAGTAATAATTGAAGTAATTGTTTTAAAGACAGATTGGAGAGTAAGACATGAAAATGTTTTTTTCAAGGCACGAGTTAAGGACAAATAATACAAGCTGATTTATATGTGAAGAAACAAAATATTTGCATTCTGAATTACCAGGAAAGAGTAATACCATTGACAGAGAGAGTAGTAAATGTTTCTGTTACTTATTTTGGAAATATGAAAAGGAAATGACTACAAAATAAAAGGATTATTGAATAATGTTAGAAGTGCAGTTATTATGAATTTGTAGTGGTACCAGCTAACATATTTCCAAACATAATTTGATATTTTTAAATTGAGGAGCATGAGAGAGTAAATGACTAGATTCAGTGTCAGAAGATTTAGCAGTAATATAAAATATGATTTTAGGGAACTGAGGTAATATTAGAATTGATGAGTACCTCTGGACTGTGTAGCCCTGGCCTGTCCCCACGCTGCCGCGGTCAGGAGCAGAAAAATAGCCCTTGGCAACCTGCCATCTCGCACAAGGAAGTTACTGGCTACAGCAGAGGCAGGTGGCTGCAGCAGTGAAACCTGTACAGCAACGAATGGGAAATTAGTACCCCACCTCAGGAGAGGAGCAAGAATCGGAAATGAGCAGCGTTGGACTGCCACAGCAGGAGCAGAGGTCCAGATCCTATCATAGCATCCCACCCTGCCCTGCAACAAACGACTCAAGTGGACGGAGGCTTGTGGGTGAAGAGGAACACAGAAAAGGCTGAGGGAGGACCAGGAGGAGCCAAGATGCAGGGAACTGGGAACAGCTCCCTGTCTGTCTGAAAACAGCACAGTAACTCGGGGAGAGACGCTGCCAGTTACCTCTATTACCCTCCTTACATTTCCCCATCAGGTCTGTTACATAACTATGGATTTTGCTACTGTGATAGAAGTTACAAAATAGTTATCAGTTTTGTCATTTCTAAACTGCACTTGATGATGCTGTCAATGCTAATTTTATTACTTGCACGAAGATGTCATACCTGTTTTAATCAGTTGTTCTCACTTGTGTAACAATATTGCGAAGTTCTGGGTTAATAACCTCACCATAGCCCAGCACCAAAGGATTGGGGACTGAGCCAAAGAGATACCAACATCTTACTCTTAATCAATTAGAAAGGTAGGCTCTTGGGACAGACACAAACCAAGAACCTCAGACACACAGGAGACATCCTAAGGAACAAATTTCGCCTAGAGAGGCCTTGATACTAGTGATAAAGCTACTTACTACAAAAATTTACAACAATCAACACAGAAAATAAACACTTTTGAAATAGAAAATGACAAAACACAGAAGCAGAATGCAATCTCAGACCTCTTGCCCACCCACAAGTCCAACAGTGACAGCAAGATAGAGGAAAATTGAAGACTGTCATGGTTTATGTCAGTGGCCACCAAGCCTCATGCAATTATGCATTTGTGATTGGTTCATTGTCTACTGCTCGGATTGGTGGTGTGAGTGCTACACCCACCTAGGGGTGGAGCCAGGGTATGATGTAATGGTGAGAAGAAGATGTATCTCTTTCTTTTGCCAGTTTGCGCCTTGCCATTTGCAGTGGCCATGAATGGCTGCCCCACCATGCCACGCTTTTTGGAGCCAGCTGAGTATGGACTGAAACCTCCAATCTGTAAGAAATCAACCTTTTCTTCCTTCATTTTGGATTTTAGATATTTTGTCCCAGCAACGAGGAAAAAGTAACTAAGACAAAGACACACATCTGACATTTGTGAAATGACAGCAGCTAAAGTAAAGAAATACATCCATGAGGCTACAGAAGAAATCACATAAGAAATAATCTCTCAGGTTAAAAAACAAAAGTCAGCATATATAAATGAATTGCTTAGCAAATCTTAAGTAAAGATAGATAAAAATAGATGATTATAAGAAGAGGATGGAAACCATGAATGAACAATATAGGAAAGAAATAGAATGTATGAAAAGGATTCAAACAGATATTCAGGAAATTAAAAATTCCATTGAAAGCTGGCAAAAATACATGAATGAAAATAGAATTGATGAAATCTTGACTAAATTACTGGGGTGACTTGATTCTTTTTTCTGTGTTGTGGCCCATTTCTGTAACTTCTTTGTATCTTCTAAGTTTCCTATCAGTAATTGCATGATTTCCCAGGGATCTACTTTTTTATTATCTCTTTACTAATAATTTTTAAGAAAAATCTTATTTAAACCTATTCTTCTCTGTCATAGGGAAGATTATGCCAGAAGACTATGATCAGAAGTTTCCAAATTAAGCTTTCAACCATGATGATGAGGACATGGGTATGACTTCATCATGATGGAGTGTTAAAAAGCAATAAAAATTAGATCACTTATTAAAGTCAGGCAAAGTGAGGCAGTTATTAGCCACTTCATGTAGAGTCAGTTTTTCAAGATGATGGCAGGAATTGGAAGGGAAGAGGAAAAATTGAAAAATATGCTGTAGTTAAATTGAAGATGAATGTGCTTGTAATGAGAATGAGGCAAGTAAAATGTCACCAGATAGTAGAGGTTGAGTAGAAAAAAACTGTTTTTGATTGAAGCCAGAAGGCAGAGTACCTCAGATGTTGTTGCAGTAAGAAACTGCAGCTCAAGGGGAGAAGCAAAATAGTGGAATAGCAATACCAAAATGGTGGAGTAACAGTAATGAGTAGCACAGTGTTGGCCCACCAGGATCCAGAATATAAATACTGTATCTTGAAAACAACTTGACAAACACAGGAAAAAAAAAAAAGTAGATCCCTGGGAAATCATTCAAGTACTAATAGGAAATTTAGAAGATACAGAGAGTTAGAGAAATGGGCCACAACACAGAGAAAAGAAACAAACAGAGAAAAGAAACAAACACAGAGAAAAGAAACAAAGCAATCTCAGAACAAGGTAAACCTCTGTGGCCGGGCGCGTTAGGGAAAAATAGTGAACTAAGCCAGCAGTGCTAGCCCCAAGAAAAGCCCATAGCTATTGTAAACTGCAAAAATTGCCTGGGATTTTACTGCAAAAGTGACTCCTTCCACAAGATAGGCAACAGTTGAAGAATTAATCCACTGCTGTACCTACCATGTTGCCACAGTGTGTTTATTCAAGCACCATTTTTTTTTTAATTTTAAAGACAGGAAGAAAAGGAATAAAAGCGGAGGATTTCAAAAACAAGATAATAGGAAATTGACAATGGTTAATATATTGTATATTATTAGCTTCAAAGTAGTTGTTACAAGGTACAGGCATGTAAAATTGATCAAACCCATTTCTTTCAATGAATTCAAAGTAGAAACTATTTCAGTGAACTCGAGAAATAAATACAACTATCTTAGCTGTCTTTTGTATATATCTATATATATATAATTTTTTTCCTTTTCCCTTCTTTTATCCTTCTACCAGTTTCAATTGTTTACTTTTGAGCTGTTTCTTTCCCTTTCACAATATTTATTGAAGATTTGAGGTCTTGTTTACTTTTCCGGTCTCTTACACTAGGGAGACCCACACGTGGGTCTGGTTTATTTCAGTTAACAGTGTGGTCCCAATTTGTACCCATTTACCCATGACAGTCTCAAGTTTACCCTTCTTTATGGCTCAGTAGTACTCTGTTGTATAAAAAGACCACATCTTTTTTATTCATTCCTGGGTTGATGGACATTTGGGTTGTTTCCAAGATTCAGCTATTACAAATTGTGCTGCTTAGTAGATCAGGAGATAGGGTCCATTGAGATGCACTATATAGGGAGGCAGTGGGACCCAAAACAAGCAGTGAACCCTATGGGAGTGAAAGGGGAGGAATTGTCTAAAAAAGGGAGGCAGAGGATATTGTTAATGGGGTAACAAGATTTAAAATTTACATTATTCTCACCACTCGGCTTGGATGGATTATGTGCTATTCCAGTTTGTCTACTTACACTAGACTTGAGGACATGGTCAGCTATCCCAAAAATAAGAGGACATATTATGGTAATCATCCCTAATTTTCCTATCAACTTAATCTGAAGCCCTTTATAACTTATACTGTCCTATTATGACTGATCTTATTTGAATCTGGTTTGTTAGATTGCTACTCTGTATTGACTGATTTTATTTAAATCTGTTATGATTGATAGCACCAAGTCTAAGACTATAGGCAACTACACTGAAGATGACAAGATTCACTAAGATACCCACTCTGGTTTGATTATTACTTGCTTTTGAAGTCTTATAATGTCTCTAATGCTTCATTTTTATTAATGTTGTTATATACTGCTGAGACATCATGGCAACCATTGTAGATCACCTAGTATTGCGGTTTTATGTGACTTTTTTGCTTCATGCTTTTCTAGGAATTGTTTTGTTTTATCTTGCTTTGTTTTGTTTTTCCCTCTAATATAGAAAGGATAAATATACATTTAGAGACTCACATGTGTAGAGCTTATAAACAGTTTATAAGAACCAACTATATAACACATGTTGAAATGAACAAGTACTTTGAAGAAAAAGAGACACTACAATACCCAGTGCTGATTCCATAATGTCATGATGTGAAATCAATCAAAACTATCACTTTTTGTTCAAAGTGATTTTAGCTTGCTTTGTCTTGTTTAAGTTCAACACATAATGAAGGTATGGTCAGCTGTTTTGAGGAGAATGAGAGATCCTATGACAGCCATTCATGGCTTCCCTAATGTCTGGTCTTGAAGACCTGAAATGCCCTCCTCGTCCTGCTCAGATCAATTCCATACTAGATTGTTTCATGTGAATTCCCTGTATGTGACAATATGGACAACTATTTGGAAGAAAACAAGAGTCAATAGGATAGAGAGTGAATATCTCCGATTGTCTAGTTTTGGAATTTATGTCTCTTACATTGCTTTCTTGTGATCCGCTTTGTTCTGTTTTGTTGTGTTTAATTTTACCCTTTTAATATAATTGAATATATATTTGAGTGGGTAAGATGGATGACCATATTACTGTTTTTGTCAGATTGTGGAGCAGAACTGTTAACAGTCTCACTGTTTGAATGTCTACTTTACATGTTTTAACTTTGTAATTTGAACAACTATTTCCAAGAAGTCAGTATGTAATTTGTCAAGTAATAATTTCTTAGGATTTTTTGTTGTTGTTCTTTTCCTTTTTTCCTTGGAATTCTGTATTGTTGCTACCCTTTAT
>PVJX010012838.1:0-49170 GCA_004027295.1 Dolichotis patagonum | reverse complement strand
TTGCCATGTGAGCATCCCCGACCCACAGTCTCTTCACCTGAAATATGGAAGGAAACCAAACTCCCAGAACCCGTGCTGGCTCTAGTCCAGTGAGCCCAGCCGTCTGTGGACTAAGAGGCCTGCTAGACTCTGGTGGCAGAGGCGTTAGGCGGAACTGTTTTTAAGCGGGTGTTGAATTTTCTAGGCCAAGGAGGGAGCCCATCTGGAGCCAGGGCCTCAGCAGCCACTCCCGTGGCCCTTTCCTGGGGCCAGGGCTGGCCAAGGGCTGAGGCTGTCCGCGCTGTCAGGCAGGTCCCTGAGGTCAGTGGCCATGGAAGTGTCCGGTATGGTTCTGCTGCTCTGGCAGCAAATCCAGGGAAAAGCCGCCCGGGAACATCTGTTGTCTCCCGTTCTCCGCAGCGCCATTTGGCTAGGAGGAGCCCACTGGCTGTCCTGCCAAGCTGCGTGGGCTTGGCGGAGGGGGATAGAACAGGGCGGGGTGGTCAACGAGGGGCGCTGAGGGCCAGGCATGGCGGCCAGAGTGCAACTCAAGGAGGTAAAGGCTGGGTGTTGTGGGGTCTAACGATGGGTGAGGGTGGGTCTGCCGTTCTTCTGAGACCCACCATGTCCTGGTGGACGCATGTGCTGGCATGCGCCTCCTATTTATAGCCACGTGCTCAGCTCCTTGTAGAGGAGACTGGTGCTTAGCCATCACGCCCCAACCGGCTAAGCATGACTCTTGTATTCTCCCCAGACAACCCCATCCCAGCCCCCAAAGCCTATTGTTAACCCCAAAGGACCCTCAAGTCCAGCTCCTGGCCCCAGGCCGAGCCCTGTCTGCTTTGTCTGCTGGGTTACAGGAGGTCTCCCTGCTCCCTCTCTGCCTCTCTGTCCTGCAGCCCGAGGAGGTGAAAGCCCACATAGGACCTCGTGTCACCTCTGCCCACACCCTGCAGTGGCTCCACCCCAGGCAGTAAAACACCCTCTGAGTGTCCCCTGCTCACTTGATTCCTGCACCCCAGCCCTACCAACTGGCTCACTGTCCTATGGCAGACAGGTACCTAGCACAGGGTCTTGGGCTTTGGTGTCCTCTGTGCTGGACCCTGTCTCCCCTCACCTTTCTTAGATCTCTGCTCAGGTTGACCTTCTCAGTAAATCCTTCATGGGCCACTCTATTTAATAAAGTCGACTATTTTAGGGAGTTTTCTTTTTGTTTGTCTCATTTCATTTTGAAACAGTGTTTTGCCCTGTTGCTCAGGCTGGTCTTGAACCCCTGCACTCCAGTAACCTTCCTGTCTCAGCTTCCTCAGTAGCTTGCATACAGGCACATCCAGTTAGCACTGCTCTGCTTAAAACCTTTCTCTTTTGGAAATTCCCAGTCCTCTCTCTCTGAAATTCTTTCTTTATTCTGAAATACTTACTAACTAGCAGGTGAAGTATTTTCTAGCCTTGCTTTTTGCTTGTTTCCCTGCCTTAGAAGCTGAGCTTACAGCCTGCCCTGGTGTGTGGCTTACAGCCCAAGCACAATGAGTCTAGCGGTGTGGCCCAAGTCACTGCTCCATGCTGGACACTGACAGAGTGTGCACACTTGGCAGACCGACCCCGGCCCCTGGTGCAGCCCAGCTCAAGGTTGGGGGCCAGGGTCGGGGCATCTCAAGTAGCCCCAATACTTCTTGGCTGACTTGGATGACTCAGCAGGGCCAGCGTCCTCCTGCACAGGACAGTCCTAGAGTATTTTTTGCTCCTCTGGCCCCAGCACCAATGCCTTCCCTGTGCCTCTGCACTGCCGCCACCTCCTTAGTCTCCGTGCACCCTTGCTTGTCAGGTGTTCCCTGCCTTTCTGGTTTTAAACTGGAGCAGCTGGCGAGCAGAACTTAGGGTCAGGAGAACTGGATGAAGCCCAGCTCTTTCAGCAGCCTCCTTTCAGGGACCTCTCCTGGTCCTTTTTTTGCCTCCCCCCATCGCTGCCGCCTCTGCCGCCTGACCTTCCCTCCTGGTCCCTCTGCTTCTCAGGTAAGACTCGGACCAAGGACAAATACCGCGTGGTCTACACAGACCACCAGCGCCTGGAGCTGGAGAAGGAGTTCCATTACAGCCGGTATATCACCATCCGGCGGAAGTCGGAGTTGGCCGCCAACCTGGGGCTCACTGAACGACAGGTGTGTGCCGCCCACTTCTCCCCAGGAGCAGAGCCCGGGGAGTCTGGCTTCCAGGCTACCGTTACGGAGCTCAGCAGAGGGAGAACAGACAGGTTGAGTCTCCAGGCCGTAGTCCTCGCGTAGCTACCTTGAGCTGCTGCCAGCCCCCCAGTGAAATCTCACACTCTAGCATCCAGCTAGCAGTGGGCTGCAGCAGGCCATGGTCAGTACAGCTGAGACCTAGAGGAGAGGGGCACAGAGAGTGGGGGGAGGGTTACTAGAAGGGAGGCTAGGATGGGGGAGCAGGTTCTTCCTGGGGAGGATGTGTTCAGGGCCCGAGGTCTGGGTGATCACAGATGCCTCCTGGAGAAAGATAAGCGCAGAGATTCCTCCTCCCCCTGGCTTGTCACCACCCCTCTGCATCTCTGCTTGGTGACCCCACAGGTAAAGATCTGGTTCCAAAACCGTCGCGCGAAGGAGCGCAAAGTGAACAAGAAGAAGCAACAACAGCAGCAGCCACCCCCACAGCTACCGCCAGCCCTGGACACCCTGGATGGCACCCCCACCTCAGCCGGGCCATCCCTGGGGGTCCTGGGCCCCAGCAATGCTGGCCTCCTGGGTGCTGCCTCCCCCATGCCTGTCAAGGAGGAGTTTCTGCCCTAGTCCCTCCCAGTCATGTGGCTCGGAGGACCTGGGCATTCAGGTGCCAGGGACAGAGCTTCTGATGGGGTTCATGACATAAGGCTGGGCTCAGCCCCAGCCCTGCGTCTGTCACCATGGACGAGAGAGAGCCACCCACCCACTCCCTGCATCCCCTCATCCCTCTGTATGAAGAACTTTTTGGCTAAGGACCTCTTCAGGCTCATATGTTTGAGGCCTCACGGGGGATAAGGGAGCTTAGGGTGGGAGTCTCAGTCTCAGGAAATCGCAAGTCCCAGAAGACTGTGCAAAGGCCCAGGACAAGGCCCCAGGCCCCAGAGGCTCAGTGAGAGAGGTGGGAGGTGCTGCAGAGAGCGGCTGCATCCTGGAGAGAGGTATACTCTGAAGATAGGATGCTCGTGGGTGTGACCACTGCCACCTGCCCCTTCCTGCAGCCCACCTCCACCTGCCCGTCATAGCTCCCCTGCCCTCCCCAGCCTGGTGCTGATATAAAGCCAGGGTCTAAGGAGAGGCCCTGGTGAGTGTGCTCTGACCTGCAGAGCCCTGTGCGCTGGGAGCTTGCGAATGGAGGGATGGGTTATGGGGGAAGGGGCAGAGTGCACCCTGAGGTTCCTACCACCCATCAGGCTGCCTGTCAGCGCCTAGGCCCAGGGAGCCCCAGAGACTGGCTCTGTACCCAGCAGAGCTCACAGCCGGACAGGTGTTTAATACACAGGGTGACTCTTGGATGCAGCTTCAAGAATAAATTGTTTCCTCTTTTAAAAAATGTATAAAAATCACTATACATAACATTAAAGAAAAATGTTTAAGAAGTATAAATCAGCCTCTCCCATCCCTGACAATTATGTATTCCCTTCCTGTTCTGCAGGCTTACAACAAGGTCACCTTGAAAATACATTTAAAAGATCAAAAAGAGACATTGTTAGAGTGAGTCTGTAAGGCTATTTGTGAGCGGAATCATCAGACAGTTGATCAGCCTATTGAATTTCTCGGATACTTTCAGTTCAGGTTTTTTTTTTTTTTTTTTAAGAATGGTATTCACTGGGCACCTCATGTGCCAGGCACACAGGCCTTGCCACTTAGAAATTCCTAGTCAGTGAGGACTGTCGTATGCACAGGTGGTACTAATGTCCAAGCTGATGGTACTGCTATTCCATCAGAGCTCTCTGAACATCGTGGGAGCCAGCAGATCCAGTGAGCACAGAGAAGGCAGCTTGCTGATCTTGGAAGGACCAGAGAGCTTCCTGGCGGAGGTGGTGTCTGAGCTGGGACCTCAAGGTTGACTGAGTGCTGACCAAGCCAGGAGGGAAGACTGGCAGGAAGGAATGTGAGCCACATGAACTGGGAGCTTGATCTTTTTTAACACCCAGGCAAAGCCACTGTCCTTGTCTCCCTTCCAGAGCAGGTCGGAGTCTGCCACCTGGGGCCTCTTCACCCCAGAGGACTCCAGTGCCAACTACCTGTCCCTCTGTTTACTGTTCTGGGAGGTGGCCCAGCCGTAAAAAGTGTGTGCAGCCTGGCTGCTGTCGCCCTTTGCTCCTGGGACCCACGATAACAATGCACAAAGTGGATCTAGTCCTGGCACAGCCTGTGTAGACCAGGGGCTCCTCTCTCTCCTCCTGCCAGTGGCCTGGAAGAGCCCCTGGCCTCATCAGTAACAGGACACATGCTGGGCATGGGAGCAAGATGGCACCAGAGGAAAGGACCAGGACGAGGGCAGAGAGAAGGGCTGGGAGGGCGGGAGGTGGCAGGCAGAGAGTGAGTACAATGTTCTGACCTTCGAAAAGATTTGCTATAGCCCTAGGGTAAACTGTTGCCTCCCTCAGGGCTTCCATTTCCCCATTTATAAAAGTGGCGGGCTCATCCAAGAAGAAAGCTCTGGTCAAGTAAATTGGGAAACCCGGAGATTTACTCCGCTGGGGGAGTAACAGCAGCGCAGTGACACATCAAAGGCTCTGACAAGCCCCACTGCACAGAAACCCCTTGAGTGTTCTTTAATTCAGTGTCCCCCCTCATCCTCCCTGCTCAGGAAGCCCCACTGGGCCCATCAGTGTCACCCTGAACTCCACACACTGGGGTGTGGGGATGCGCTGGACTGAGCTGCGCTTTCTCTGTGACTTATGCAGAACAGCAGCTTGTGGTTCGATGGCCTCAATTCCAGTGTGGTGCTTCCAAGTCAGGAGATTAAGGCAAGTTACCTTCTCTGAGCCTCAGCCTCCTCATCTGTCAAATGGAAATAAAAGAACGGGTCTTAGGGTTGTGTGTAGTGCAGGGCTAAGCATGTACGTAAGTAGTCGTATTCCAGCCACTTGTTCATGGGACTGCTGTGTCCTAACTTGAGATGGCAGGCCCGGCCAATGTGCCTACCACCACCACCTCCAGTGCTGACAGCTGGTGGCTGTGCAGATCTGAGGTGGGACAATCCTGTCCCTGGCCTCATAATACCTCTGCCCAGCAGGAGGCCAGTAGCCAAGCCTGCCAGCCTGTGTGAGCTGCAGCAGGTGCCCACATGGGAAGTCAGGAGGTTGAATGCATCCATGGCTGAGCTGGTGGTCACCTGTCAGTTGGTGTTTGAGCTCCATGAAAAAGGAAACTTACTTAAGAAAACTTCCAAGCAGTGCCATGGGTTGCCTGGGACCCTGTTTGTTTCTTGTCACCTAAAGGGTCCCACCAGAGGTGAGGCTATTGTAAGGGTTTGGGAAAGAAATAGCCTCAACTCTCATCAGACCAGGCAGCCACCCCAAGCCTAGGGAACCTCCCAGCTCTCCTGGAAGGAGTAGCTGGTCTGCTTTGCTATGTTCCCCTTCTGCCAGCAGCAGGCCCGCTGGAGCTGAAGACCTGGCATCGAGAGATGGATCTACCTGACCTAGCCCTCTGTGGGCCCCATCCTGGTCACAGCCTCTAGCAAATCAGGACACGCAACTGAACACCAGGTTTTGGCATGCAACTTCGAGGATCTACAGATCCTTTGATGCTACACTGAAAACCTTAGTGTTGTGGAGGAGACTCATCATTAAGTGACAAGAGATTGGTGTGAGTTGCTTAGAACAGGCCACTGTTCAACTCTGGGGGTGGGGGTGGGGAATAGGATTCAGGGTTGGTAGTGGAATGTTCTGGGAGAAGAGGTCTCTAGCAGCAGAGCAGCAGCGTGGAGGGGGTGTGTGTGATGTGTGATAAGCCGTGATGGCAGGAAGAGGGGACAGGAAGACAATAGATCTGTGAGAAAACCAGCTGGCTCTGGGTGACTGAGATGTAGAACAGGGGAGCCCGGCAGGCCTAGCCCAGGGCAGCTTTGGGGGCAATCCCACCCCAGTGGGGCCCCTCTGGAGCCACATTCTCCCACCACACCAGATGGAAAGCAGTCTGGAACCTCCTTCTTCACAGTCACCACTCCCTGGTGTAGCACAACACATGCTCCGCAGCGATAAAATCTGAACGTTTAGGCAAATTAAAAATGTTTATTTATATGCACTTAAAAATATCTCCCTATATAATAAAAGGAAGTACATTTTCATCTAACACTTTCCTTAAATCAGCACACATCTCCATTTCACTTTGAGTTTGACATGAGATCCAGAGAAATACCCAGAGAAACGAAGAGAGAGAAAGAGGAAAGGAATTCTGAACGCCAGTGGTAGCGATAGTCAAATATGTAAGGTTGCCAAACTCCTGGCCACTTGAGTGATCATAAAACCGGGGCTCCGTGTGCAGGCTCTGTTTTATTTTATTGTCCAAGCTAAGGCTAAGTGAGGGGAAGAGGGTGGCAGAGAGGGGTGTTCTGGGGGGCAGAGCCAGGTGGAGCCACACTCCCGGACTGGATGACTCTGCCTCTATGTCAGTGAGTACATTCACAAGTCCCGCCCCCTCTGGTTTCAGTTTCTCCATCTGAATGTGTAGACCCAGACATCTGTACACTGCAGCCTCAGTGACTGTCACCAACGCTCAGTGGGGACCCCATAAAGTGTTCACTCAGGGAAAGCTGCCATCATGGTCCCATTCCCGCTTCTCCCCCAGGAGCAACCAGGAAGTGGGCAGAAAGAGGCCAGGCCTATGCTGTGGTCATCAGGATGTGATGAAACGCAGGGCCAAGAGGAAGGAAGAAGTGCATCGGAGCTGCTGCCTCTCCTGGGAGAGGGTAGGGCAGCCCTGAGGAGGGCCAGGCGGTCCGCTGAGCTCCCCGGAATTCATAGCTCGTGCTGCCTGTTCCCAGGCACAGCCGTGGCCCTTCTGGCTTTGTCTCCAAGGTGCAGTTTCAGGCCTCTGAGTGGTTTGACACATGACTTCACTCTGGGACTGTTTCCTCAGGCATAAATCTGTCTTCTCAGGCTTTTGGAAAGAGCTAAACATTGAATATTGGATCTTAGTGCTCAGTAGTGCTCAATCAATGCACTTCTCCTTCATATCCGTGGCCACCCTAGGCCCAACACAAGTGAGAAGCAGCAGGAAGAAGTCTCCTTCCTCCTGGGTCTGGGGAGCCCAAGCTGGCATCCCTGGATAGGCTTAAAGGGAGGAAGAGGTCTGGGGATTTAGGTCAGTGGCATAAGCACCTGCCTGGCAAGCTCTACGTCATGAGTTCGATTCCCAGTACCAAATAAATAAATAAATAAATAAATAAATAGACTAACTAAAGGGAGGGGGAGCAGGATCAGCTCCTCAGCAGAGCCAGGCTGGGGCCTCAGCCCTGCCCACTCCCTTTCACAACCCAGAGGTAAGAGCACAGACCTTAGGCTGGCCTCTCTGCAGAGGCCTCCTCTGGTGCAGCTGTGCCTAGGATTCACATCTGAATGGGTCACTGTGAGAGTAAGCAATGTGCCAGTTCACCAGCACACGCAGACTCAGTCCTAGCAAACTGAGGCATACAATTGTAACACTTCCCATCCCTGTCACGGGCTTGCTGGATCACCAGAACTTTCTGAGAGGTCAGCCACGCACAGACTGGCTGGTGGCCCATTTCGCACATGTAAAATCATGACTTTCCTGAAGTCACACTGCCAGTGGATTGAAGCTGGTGCTTACAATCTAAGCCAAGCCATCACAACAACACGATGGTACTTGCTTGTCCCTTCCCCTCCTCCAACCTCTCCATTGCATTTTCATCACAAGGAAAGAAGGTGTGTTGCGCGCCACTGCCAGCCGGGAAGGTCGCTGAAGCATGATTCTGTCCCTGGGATCGTGTGCTAGCTCTGTGACCTTGAATAAATAACCTCTTTGTGTTGCACTTTCCTTATCCATCAAATGGGAATAATAACACCTGCCTCTCCCATTTGGGCAAATAAGACACCTCACACAGAACCTGGCACCTCTGAAGTGCTCCATTCACAATGATAGACTAGACAACGGGTAAATATCTTGTCCGTGGTGGAGTGGGCAACACGCAGAAGGTCTATAGATGTTAACTGAGGACCTGCTGGGTGCCAGGGCCTGGGCCAGCTGTTCTCTATGCTCCATCTCCCTGAATTCCTCCTTCCTCATAAAGATTCTTACCCCCCGTTTGCAGATGAAGAAGTGCCCTCACAGGGAACCTCTAAGTAAGGTCACCCGGCAGAGAAGCTGATGGTTGCTGGGGCCCAAGCACAGGCTGTCAGCGCTGGTGCCGGCAGCCTGCCTCCCTTCTCCCCTAACTAAGGAAAAGGAGACCCGGAGACAGCAGGTCCCTGCCCAAGGTCACGCAGGAGAAGGTGGCTGAGGCCGAGAGTTTCAGTTGCGAGTCCCCCTTCCCAGTTGGGCCCCTCCAATCCGCAGCTCTGCGTGCGGGGGCGCGCGCATCCCCCGGCGCTGTCGGTCCGTCCTGGTCCGTCTGGGTGTCTCCCCAGCCTCTGGCGCCCAGCAGGCAGAGGCAGGGCATTCGCAGTGCCAGTTCCGCGACCCACGCCCGCAGCCGCCAGACGGGCAGCGCCTGCGCCCCGCAGCCCCAACCGGTGCGCGGGAGCGGCTGGGGCCAGGGCGCAGCGGCGGCGCGTGCAGATCCCTCGCCACCGCGTTCCTCTCTGCGCTCCAGAGAAGCCCAGCCGGCAGGTGCCAGCACAGGCCCTCGAGATGAAGAAGCTCCAGGGAGCTCACCTCCGCAAGGTAGTGCCTCGGCCGGGCGGACCTGAAGGCAGGCGGAGGGGCCGAGGAGGGGCGGCCCAGGGCGCGGCAGCTCGGGCTCCGGAGGCGACAGAGCGCGGTTAGGGGAGGGGCGGGTCACGGTTCCCCCTGCCCAGCCCCCCCGGGTTGGGATGAGGAGGCCTGGCCCCGCGAACAGGTGTCTGTAGCCCTAGGAGGTGCGCGGGGTGGGTAAGGGTGGCTGGAGCCAGACACCCACCTTTCCCGGCCCCCCTCCCGCTCCCCCAGGAGCTGATTGCCCCCTGAGGGCCAGCCCTGGGCCGGACTAATTTTGGGGTGGGGTATCAACCTGGCGCCCCTCTGGCCACTCTGTTCTGAAGCAGCTTCTGGCAACCTCCATCGGACTCACTTCGTGTCTGCTCACTCTGGCCCTGCGAGCCCATCGCCCGCTCCCTCCCGGTTCCCCTGGCAGCTTCCCAATCCTGCTGAGACCCAAGGCTGTCCCTTTCCCGGCAGGGCTGAAGGGACGCAAAGGCAGGCAGAAAGTGGGGCGAATGGGAGCTCCAAGGATCCACGGGGAGGTGGAGGCCGGGAAGAGAGGTGGGGGGGGCACTGGAGGAAGTTTCCTGGCTTTTGGCTTAATAGTACCAGCCCTGGCCAAGAGTCAGAGCCGAGGGTGCCATTGCTACAGCTGCCACTTGCCACTCTGTAACCATCCCCAGTTGCCCACCCCTCGGTGTGAGTGAGTACAAGATGCTGTGACCCGGAAGGGGCGAAGGAGCTGCTGTCATCTCTCCCACACCCATTCCTCCCGCATCCATGTGCACACACTCATTCAAGCTCTGTCCTTGGACAGCCAGGCAGAGCGGCGCTGTAGGAAGCAGGTGTTCTCTATCAGCCGACTTGATTTTGTGGGGCCATTTGTAGGTCCCTTGGGTGCTCTGGGTCCTGTCCCCATTTTTTTCTACTCTTTCTTCTTTTCATTCTCCCCACTTGCTAAGAACCCTGGCCTCCCTTTGCCATAGGGCTGCAAATTACATAAATAGCCGTGGGCTGTGAGTAGCTGGGAACTTGGGCAGCCTTATTTCATTCAATCCTCCAAAAATTCTGTAAAATGACTCTTATTGTCCTCACTTCATCCACAAGGCAACTGAGGCATGGAGGCTCTCTGCTTACCCAGAGGTAAGGTGACCCACCTAGAACTGCTGGGGCCACTTTCTCTTTGGCCTGGAAGAGAAAAGGGGAGAAAATGCCAAGGATCAGCAAGAAAACAGCATGGCTCAGAGATGAGTGCTGGGATCTCAATCCTAGTTTTATTCTTCTCTAAATTTGCAGTTTGACCTTGGGCTCATCCCTTCCGCTCCCTGAAACTTGGTTTCTTCATCTATACAATAATGAAGTTGGAGTCTAGATTTTATGGTCTCGCTTTTTCCTGAAGAAGGTACCGAGAGCATGGCTTGGAAAGTCCTGCCTCTCTAGACCTTATGGTGGAGGCTTGCATCTGCTGGTTCCTAAAAGGGAGGCTACAGGTCTTGCAGACTTGCGTGTGTGCTCCTGCAGGATCCTAGAACGGGGACTGAGGTGCTCAGGCGCCAGAGCGCCTACCCAGGTGGAAGTGTGGAGTGGCTCCACAGCTTCTAACCCTGCTCCATTTATCTGGCTGCTGTCCTCTGTCTCTTGATCCATCCCATCCTTGCTGTACCAGCCTCTTAGGATTCACCCCATGGTGACATTAGGGGTTCCAGGTGGGCTTCCGATTGGCTCAGCTTTGGAAGACCCCATCCCTGGTCCTGGAAAAGGAGTAAGCTTTCTTCTGATTGGGGGAGGAGGAGGAAGAGCTGGCGACATCCTGCTCTTGCAACTCTTGTCACCATGGAAACAGAGCCGGACCGCTCTGTGAGTGTGGAAAGGGCAGCTTCTCTGGGGAGATCAGAGGAGCCTCATTACCAGGACCTCCTGCCAGATGGCCTGAATGGGACAGGAAGGTCCCAGGTGACAGACATGACTTACTACCCAATGCCCATGGGCCAGTGTCAACTGGCTGTTGCTGCATCCTTTCCAGAGCTCACCTGGGAGGAGAGGTTCTAGAGGACTGATGGTCGCTCAGCTGGAGAGGCATCCATAGGGGGTGGGAGGGTTTCAGGTGAGTCTGGGAGGGCTTCCACCCTCACCTCGGCATGTCCAAAATCACTGCTACTCCTGTTCGGGCAGCACTCGTGTATTCCAACCCTTGGAGCCTAGTGGATTTAAAGGCAGCTTTTTCATTCTCTGTCATTGTTTCCATCACCTATGATCTTGCCAGCCTTTTCTTGTCACCCTTGCTCAGCCTCAGGCAAGATCACCACTGTGGCTACTACTATCACTGAGAACCAACCCAGTGCTGCCTTCTGATCCACTGCCTACCCAGTCCCCACAGCCAGATGCCTCCAGTCCCGTGACACTCATAGTAGCCCTACCCTCCTGCCACCCCCCCCTCCACAGCCTTGCACATGCAAGGCAGGCACTCACCAGTGGGCGACACCCTAGCCCTCCCTTAACCATTTTGATCCCAGCAGTGCTTGTATAACCAGTGCCCTGTGAAGCCTCTTCTGTCACCACCTGACTTATTTGGACAGTGTTATGGGAAGGAAGTCATCTGGCCAGCAGCTAGGACTGTGTCCCCAGGTGAGGCTCCAATCTGACCCTTAGGCATTGAAACTGTCTGAAGCAAAGGTGTGGTGAGCTTGCCTGGTGGATCACTAGAGCCAGCAGGCCCACTGACTTTCATCTTCCCAAGAACTGTTTGTCCCAGCATGCTGACTCCTTGAGATCCTCTTCTTAAGCAGACTTGGGAATACTGCATTCTAGCCCCTATTTTGAGTTGTGTATATTGGTCCATTAAAAGATATGAAAAGTCCTGTAGTAAAAAAATGTATTTCATTCTGTGTAAACCCAGCGTTTCTCAAACATCTTTAACTCAAGAACCCTTTTTCCATGTAATACCTATGAATGCTGATCCAGGCAGTCTCCTTTTATCCAGATGGAGAAACTGAGGGTCAGAGACTCACAAGTGCATTGGTATAGAGCTTGGACTAGAATTGCAGTCTCCTGACCGTCATTCCATTCCAGTGTTATCCCAGGTTTCCTGCAAGCGTTTCTCAAAAGGAAGCAGGGGTCCTTTCTCCTCTCTGAAGACCCTAAACAGTTACTTACTAATCAGTCTTCTTCTTTCCATTTTTCTCTGCTCAAGGGTGTGAATTCCAGAGCAAGCAGGTAAGGTGTGGCTCCCTTTCCTCCTGACTCCCGCCTGGGTCAATGGCTGGGAGCCCTCTGCGTTTCAGATGGTCATCCTTTTAGACATTAGGCCTAGGCAGTTGTGGTCAGGCTGCCTTGCATTTCCTGGGCCAGGATTCCGAGGGGCTAGGGCGGGGCCTCCATCCCCCAAGCCTAGCCAGAAGGAAGAATGCCTATTGGACCTCTCTGAGTCATGGCAGGATATTAGAGACATTCCCCTCTGCACTTATCACTCCACCAGTGACAGCAAGATTCTAACTTTCTGAGACTGATTAGGGCTTAATGGCTTGTGCTTGCTCATGAGCCCAAATCCACAGTCTTCAGTAGGCCCCTCGAGCTGCACAGCATAGTTCTAATTCCTCCCTCAAGCAGTCCAACTTCTACCAAATTGTCTACTTCCTGTGCTACGGGTTCCTGGCTCTTCCCCATGTCCCCTTGCAACCACTTTTTCTGAACACCCTCCCATCTGGCCATCTGCCCTTTGGACATGCTTTGCACTGTCTCTGTATCTTTCTTAAAATCAGATTCCTAGCACAGAAATGAAACTCATCCTGCACAGTGGGGGACGACATGGCCATTAGTGTCAGGAAAGTCTGGACTCAAGGCCCAGTTCTCTCACTCACCAGCCAGGTCCAAATCTTGGCTGACCGTGACCTCTCTCTGAGCCTCAGTTTTCCTCATGCTTAGAATGGAGCGTAGATGAGTACTTCACTTGGCTGGTCTGAGGATGGTCTCAAGTGATGTGATTAAACTGTATAGTGCAGGTGCTCGGTGTGTAGTGATCATTAGTAAGATCACTATCAGCAGCAGCAGTGGCAGCAGCAGCAGCAACATAGGACCATCCCTTGACCTGGCCTCTGCTAGCCACAATGAGATCAGGTAGCTTTCTCAGTACCTGGGCCACCCGTTGGTGTCCAAGGATCTTCCGGACATGACCATATGAATCCAGATGATAGCGCCTGATTATCTGAACCAAGAGAGTGTCTTTCCATTCAGCCCCATCCAGTTCTGTGTTCCTGCCTTGGTGGGGTCACAGCTCCAGCCCGATCTCACCCTTCTTCCTCTTTGGTCTCTCTCACTGATAGCCCGTTACCCCAGATCTTCTGATGACCCCCAGTGACCAGGGTGATGTGGACCTGGATGTGGACTTTGCTGCAGACCGGGGCAACTGGACAGGCAAACTGGACTTCCTGCTGTCCTGTATTGGCTACTGTGTGGGCCTGGGAAATGTCTGGCGCTTCCCTTATCGAGCCTACACCAACGGAGGAGGTATGGGCCTCGGTCCAGCGGAGGTGTCTGGGAGATGGACCAAAGCTCTGGGGGTAGACTGAGTTTTTCTGTCACCTCAGCCACTATCTCTGATGTGATCTTGGGCCGGGGGGAGGGAGCTTACCCTGTCTTGTTCCTTCTCATCATCTAGGCCCCTCCTTCTTCCTGCTCCCCACCAGGATGGACACCCACATGCTTTTCTGTCTGAGGCTCACACTCCCTGGACCCCATGCTTTGTGACAAAGGCTTTATCTTTCTATCAGGAATCAACATGCTTTTAATATTCTCCCCACTGCCTGCCCGCTCCTCCCGAGTCCTGCTCCATCAATCATTTCCTCTCTTGAATCGTCAATTTTTCCTCCTCTTCTGGTTTCTTCCATTCGGAATGCAAACAGAAAATCTCTCCTATCTTGCAAAGAAACAAAACAACAACAACAAAAAAGAACACAAACCTTTGTCCCTGATTTCCTTTCAATTACATCGTGAATTTCATCAGCAGTAGCTAGGGTTGAGCACTCACCACCTGCAAGGCTCTGGGCTTGATGTCGTCTCCCTAACCCTCACAGCCCTCCTGGGTGAGCACCATGACATGATGAGGCAAGGGGACTTGTAGCAAGCCAGGTTCTTTATTCAAGGCCACACAGTCCCCATGGTCCCAACATTCCAACCCAGAGCCAGGCACCTTGTGGTAGAGTCCTGTAATGTCAGGACTAAAAGGACTGAGGCAGGAGGATTGCGAGTGCCAGCCTGGGAGAGTTAGTGATACCTGTGTTGGAACAAAGTAGAAGTAAAGGGCTGGGGAGATACCTAAGTAGGACAGTGCTTACCTAGTTTGTGTGAGGTCCTGGTCTCAATCTCCAACATCACAAAAAAATCCAACTGGGACAATCATCTCCACGTCCGAGGTGGTCTTGCTGGGATTTCATCTCCAGCTGTCTCCACCAGACTTGCTAACAGGGTATATATTGGTAAAGTGTGAGAAATCCAAAGAAAGCAGATGAAACAAAGCAAAGATGTGTTCATATGACCAGGAATAGTGAGGCTCAGGGACACACAGTGTCCACGGTTGTCTTGCTCCTCACTCTCTCCCTGCTTCCCCAGTCTGCTTTGTCTGCTGACCTCGTTATTTTCTGAGGCAGGTTCTGTTCCTCCCTGCAGTTAGGGGCAGGGAAGGTGACCACGACACCTCTGGAATGGTGCAGGTCCTCAGCAGGTTTAGCAACCCAAAGCTTTCCGTCTGGGTGGGCCTAGGCAGCACTGCAGGAAGGTTTCTGAATGGCTGCCTTGGGATACGCCTTATAGAGGAGCCAAAGAGAGGGCAGGAGTGACATTTGGTGGTGGACAGTTCTCCACAGTAGGGGGTTCCAGCGATAAGGAAGAAAAGGGTGAGGGATATTGGGTCCTGGAAACTGCAGGCAGCAGTCTTGGGTATCTGAGGCAGCATGGCCAAGAGAGGGGACAGATTGGAGCCAGGTTCTGAAGGACATTGACTCCTGTCCTGAGGAGTTTGCACGTGCTTTAATAAGGCGTTCTCTCATGCCATCATCCACTCATTCCTTCATTTATTCACTCACGCAGCCGGCAGTTTTCCAGGGGCTGCTCTGGGTCAGTCTTATTTTGGGCACTGGGCTACAAAGCTGAGTAAAGCCCCATGGCCTCCTTGGTCCTCAGAGGCCTGATGAAAGACAGAAGACAGTCCCACAGGTTCACGTCCCAGGGGTCTCTGCCACAGGGCTGGGCAGGATGGAGCGGGCCTTGTGGGGAGCTGACCTCTGAGCCCCCTGCAGCCCTCCCTGTCCCTCACAGGCGCCTTCCTTGTGCCCTACTTCCTCATGCTGGCCATCTGCGGCATTCCCCTCTTCTTCCTGGAGCTCTCCCTGGGCCAGTTCTCCAGCCTGGGCCCCCTGGCCGTCTGGAAAATCAGCCCCCTCTTTAAAGGTGAGACCTTGGTGGTCCCTAGGCTGGGGTGTGTATGAGGGAGGAAGGGAGGTGCCACCCCCTGCTAATCTCCAGGCAGAGAAGGAAAGCAGGCAGGAGGTGATAGCTTCCTGAGACCGCTCAGCTGAGCCCGCACAGAGGGCTCAGGGGCCGCCCAGCAGCGCCTCTCCCCACACCAGGTGCCGGCGCAGCCATGCTGCTTATCGTAGGCCTGGTGGCTATCTACTACAACATGATCATCGCCTACGTCCTCTTCTACCTCTTCGCCTCCCTCACCAGCACCCTGCCCTGGGAGCACTGTGGCAACTGGTGGAACACAGAGCTCTGCCGTGAGCACAGAGGCACCAAGCACGGCAACGGGGCCCTGCCCCTCAACCTCTCCAGCACCGTGAGCCCCAGCGAGGAGTACTGGAGGTCAGGCGCCTGCGCCACTGAGGCCGGGGCGGAGGGGCCTCGGGGCAGTGTTTAGGGGTAGCACTAGGTGGACTTTTCGCTGGGTCAGCTCTGCGACCTTGAACAATTAATTCATTTGGGTTCTGTTCCTTTCTCTTTAGAATGAGGACAATAATAGTAGCTATTGCAGCAGGTGGTCATGAAGATGAAAGGAAAGGATGCATAGCAAATCCTGCAGATCAGTCTGGAGGATAGTAAATGCCAGATAATCCTACCACGCAGGTGATGGCAACAGTAGCAGTGACATTTGGAGATTCCGTTTCCTCCTCTGCAACAGTGGAGGTGATGATAGTACCTACTTGGTGGGATGTGGTCCACTCAGTCATTTGCTTATTTGTTCTTTTAATAAACATGTATGAGCACCTACTATATCACGGGTAAATATGTAGCATGGGGCCAGGGCCACACATAGTAAGGACTGGCCCAGGTTATACAGTAGGAGAAATGAGACTAATGGAGTTGCATTGTGGCGAGGCCTAAAGGAACTCTGGTAAAACTGTTCCCTGGGCAGCCTGGGTGTGGTAGCTGTGGGGAAGGTATCACTGCTCGCCCACTTGTCTCAGTGCCCTTTTCCACAGCTGACAAAACACAACCCCAAGGCTTGCTCAACCATGAATAGTAGAGGCAGTATTGCCATGCAAGACTCCTGATTCCAATCCCACTCTGGGGTATTCTAGAGAGGCCTGGTCCCTGGGTCAGGACCATTGTCTGGCCAGAGAACATTCTGGATCCCTCACCTCTAACAGGTGCTGCTATTAGGAATTTCCCCAGGTGGATCCATGTCTGGAATTGTCTCTCCCCAGTCTGCCCGGACTGCACAGTTCATTCATCTGTCCCTGTCCCGGCCATCCACAGTGTCTGTGCCTGTGGAAGGGTGGGTTTGACCATGGGAGAGGATGGGCCCAGGTCTGCAGCTCAAAGCCAAAAGGTGCCAGGGACTAGCAATAGGGACAGCTGTTACCCACCCTGAACTGCAGAGGCTAGAGAGGGAACCAAGGAGACTGGAGCTTACGAGACTACGCAACTGGAACTGCGGCCCAGAGAATCAGCTGCAGCCACACCCCAGGGAGGCAGTGAGGGGGTGCACTCATGTGTATGCGCATGAACCCAGAAGCCTCATCCCTGTCCCCTTCGTGTGCTTTGCCGCTGCCTCCCTCAGGCAGTGGAAGCAGGAGAGGAAGAGAGCCAAAGTGTGGGATCAGTTGAGTGTCCTGGGAACACAGCTGGTGAGAGCAGGATGGAAAGGGACAGGGAAGCTGCCACTGGGAGAAGAGCCATAGGGCCTCACTGCTGGACACAGCAGCTGTACTCCATGCCTGAGGATGGTGACCACAGGACCTTTGTCTCTCACAGCCGCTATGTACTCCACATCCAAGGCAGCCAAGGCATCGGCAGCCCTGGGGAAATCCGCTGGAACCTCTGCCTCTGCCTGCTGCTGGCCTGGGTCATCGTGTTCCTTTGCATCCTCAAGGGCGTCAAGTCCTCGGGCAAGGTGAACCCAGCAGGCTCCAAGGCCTGAGGGGTGGGGAGGGCTTCCTAGAGAGGTGGGCGAGCACTGGGACTGAGAGACGCTCAGACTTCACCCAGAAGCGGAAGGAAGGGGGCACCGAGATGGGGCCCAGCAGGAGGACAGATGAGGAGGTGGCGGGCACAGTGGGCTGGGCTGCTTTGCTGGACTGGAGCCCTCCACTGGCAGCAGCCACAGGGTACTCAGCTTGGTCTCATACCCAGTGCTGGCTCTCTGAAGGGGCTCAGTGACAGTTTGATGAATGGAGTGCGGCTCTGAGACACCACTGGGCTGAACCCAGCTGTTACAGAAGTGCAGAGGTCTGCTGCAGATGCAGCTGGGCCCAGGGCTCCCTGGACGGCGTGAGGAACCTCTGCTCTGGCCTCCCCGGAGGGCAGGCTCTCCTTTGTGTGTGTTGGCTTCCTTCTCAGGAGGCTGCCTCCAAAGCTCCCGACTTAGACTTTACCTGGCTGGGGAAAGGCTTCTCATTCCTGTTTGTGCAGTCACAGAACTCAGTCTTACTGGGTGAGCAGGGTGTGGCACCCAGCCCTGAACCACTCTCAGTGGCCAGGAGGGTGGACGTGGAGTCAGCCCCTTCAGGGAAAGATGGGGTGCTGCATCTGAAGAAGGCGAACTAGATGCTGGGAAGGCGAAGCCGCCCATGTCCACTGTGGGCGACAAAGGGTAGGAAAGGCCACGAACCTGTTACAGATGAGTTTGAATGGTTCCCTTGGGTGTTAGAATTTAGAACTTGTCCCTCTGCTAAGTGCTGAGAGGCGCTGCCCACGAGGAACAGGGCTGTTACAAGAAGACTGAGTGTGGGGTAGAAAGCTTTTAGGAAGGGAGGGGCAGTCGTGGTCACAGCTAAGGCACCCGGGTTGTTGGGGTGCGTCAGGGCTTGCTGAAGAAGTGTGTGAGGATGTAGCAGAGGCAGAGGGAGAGCAGAGAGGCCCTTGGGAACATTAAATGATGGCCACGCAGAGCGAGCTTGCAAGGCCAGGATGTGGGCAGACAGGAATTGACTAGTTTTTTATAAAAAGGAATTTTTTGTGTGTGGTAGTGGGGATTGAACTCAGGGCTTTGCATGAGCTGAGCGTGTACCCTACCTCTGAGCTACGTCCCCAACCCAGGAGGATTCTTACCCCTACAGGTCGCCTGTACGTGAAGATGGACTCGGGGTGGCCTTGGCAAGTGGGTGACAACACTTTGCATGGGTGGAGGCAGGAGGGAGAGAATATGCAACACAGATGATAGCCAGGTCCTGGCTCGAGCCACCCCAAGGGGAAAGGAGTGTATAAATGAGGATGTCAGGGAGAGGCGGGGTGTAGAAGGAAGGTCCCCTGCCCCCAGCTCCCTGCTTCTCATCTCTCAGGTGGTGTATTTCACGGCCACGTTCCCCTACCTCATCCTGCTCATGCTGCTGGTCCGTGGGGTGACGCTTCCCGGGGCTTGGAAGGGCATCCAGTTCTATCTTACACCCCAGTTCCACCACCTGTTGTCTTCCAAGGTGAGGTCCTTGGGCTGGGGCACAGAGAAGAGGATCAGACCAGAGCCAAGCAGTGGAAAGAGGGCCCGGTGGGGAAAAGAGGGGATGGAGGCAGGAACCATTCATTTGGAAAGCTCAGCTCAAGCAGTGTGCCCGGCCCTTCACATGGGTCTTTTTCATTTATTATTCTTTTTTTTTTTTTTTGGTACTGGGGATCGAACTCATGACCTCGCACTTGCCAGGCAGGCACTTAAGCCACTGAGCTAAATCCCCGGCCCCACTTATTATTCTTAAAAATCCTATGAAATAGGCACTACTGTCTGCATTTTACAGATGGAAAAGCTTTAGTTCATAAGAATGAATGATAAGCTTAAGGCACGTGACTAGCGTACTAGAGTCGGGATTCAGTCAGATCTGCTGGATTCCAAACCCCAAGGAGGCATTAGTACTAATGCTGGTACCCGCATGGTACTGGCAGCTCACCTTTATGATCTGTTGGCCCGTGGCTGTGTGTGACGCTGCCCCAGCACTGTGCTAATAGTGATTTCGTGCCTACTGCCTGCCGCCTTTTGAGGCAGGCACCATCCCCGCTCCCCCATTACTTGCAAAGGACCTGCAGTCCAGGGCAGTGCTGCGCGGCTACAGAGCAGTGGAGCTGGGATCCCCAGCCATGTGTCTCTGACTGGGCAGGAAAAGAAAAAAAAGATAGGAGCTCAAATGAATCTGTTGGAAGCTTTACATTAGACGCTACTTACTTATGGACTGGACCAAGCTTAGAGATCAGCTGCTAGACTAGGTAGAAGACTGAGGCCAGGGAGGGCTGGGGCTGGTCCACGGCCTGCAGTGTAAGTGCTAGAGCTGGGCTCATGGGCCTGGCTTGCCACACTGTGCCTGGACTGTGTGCCCAGCTAGCTCTGCCCCTTTGCTTCTCCTGCTTGCCCCCTTTACCCCAATTGTGCCATCCCTCCTGTCTGCCCTCCATCCCCCTCCTTCCCTGGCACAGGTATGGATCGAAGCTGCTCTTCAGATCTTCTACTCCTTGGGTGTGGGCTTCGGGGGTCTTCTCACCTTTGCCTCCTACAACACTTTTCACCAGAACATCTATAGGTCAGTGCCTGCAGCTTCTCGGCCCCCGGGGCTGAGGCAAGAAGGAAAGGGGCTGGCCAGGGAGGGCCTTCTGGGTTGAGGGCATGGCCATCTCACTCTGGTCCGTGTCCGGGTTTTTCCTGGCAGAGACACCTTCATCGTCACTCTGGGCAATGCCATCACCAGCATCCTGGCTGGCTTTGCCATCTTCTCTGTGCTGGGCTACATGTCGCAGGAGCTGGGTGTGCCTGTGGATCAAGTAGCCAAAGCAGGTGGGCAGGGTGCCAGGGCCTGGGGTGAGGGTGTGTCAGCCGGAGCTGGGAGCGTGTGTGCAGACCGGGGAGGTTGTAAATGGGTACGGGCTATTTTCTGTGTCTTGCTAGAGCTTGCACATGCCTGTGCATGCAGATGAGCATGTCACGGTTGGTTCCTGGGTGTCTGTGTGTAAAGGGATAGGTGTACAAAGGAGTACTGTGTGTGCTAGCTTGTGTCTGCAGGTGAGGCTGTGGAGATTGTCTTATCTCCTGTGCCTGGTTGGTCTAAATGAGTCGCATCTTGTGGTGAACCATCTGTGTGCAAGCTAGAACAAATCAAGGGTGAAAATGGTCTTGTGAATCAGTGTGACTTGTGCCCATGAATGTCAATAAGTATATTTTAGTGAGATTCTTTGTACTAACGTGTGTGTACGCCCTTGTGTTCTAATGAGGTTTCATACTTGGAGCTTATGTTTATTCATGCACTCATCATTGAGACGTCTATTCTATTAATTTGTATTTATTGAGCACCTGGGCTGACGTGTGCCCTCAAGGTTAAAACAGCATTAGAAGTGTGTTCAGTGACTGTCCCTGAGTGTGCCTGCACAGGGGTACATGTACAGCGTGTGTATATGGGGTCACTGCATGCCCCAAGCTGCTGACCTCGTGTGCTCTGGCCCAGGCCCTGGCCTGGCCTTTGTAGTCTACCCACAGGCCATGACCATGCTGCCTCTGTCGCCCTTCTGGTCTTTCCTCTTCTTCTTCATGCTTCTGACGCTTGGCTTGGACAGCCAGGTGAGCCTCCTCTGTGGTGTGGGGCCTTGTGGTGTGTGTGTGGTGGGGAGAACTCTGACCCCACCTCCTGCTCCCGCCACCCAGTTTGCCTTTCTGGAGACCATTGTGACAGCAGTGACAGACGAGTTCCCATACTACCTGCGGCCCAAGAAGGTGGTGTTCTCGGGCCTCATCTGCGTGTCCATGTACCTGATGGGACTGATCCTCACCACTGACGTGAGTGGCCCAGCTGGAAGAGGGCAGGCTGGGCAGGATGGGGATGGCACTTGCAGCTGTGTCTCTGGCCTGGCTGAGCCGTTACTGAGACACCTGTCTTCCTCTGTGGAGAACCTGTCCCTCCTCAGGCCCTGTCTCCAAAGGGAGGCAGAACCTCAGAGTATGGAGACGTGGGCTCAAACCTCGTCCTGCCCTTGCTGAGGGACTTGGCCCCCCTGAGCCTGTTCTCTTCTTTGGTAAATGGGGATTCTGCCACATGAGGAGGTGTTGCAGGTGCATTGGTGGGCAGGTGACCAGTGTCATGTTGTCATCATCTGCTATCCTGGCAGCCTGGCTACTTCCCACTCACCTCCTGCTAGGAAAAGGAGGTGTGGCAGAGGGTGGAGCCAGGGTGGGGGACCAGAGCTGCACCTTCTATTTCAGGGGGGCATGTACTGGCTGGTCCTTCTGGATGACTACAGCGCCAGCTTCGGGCTAATGGTGGTGGTGATCACCACGTGCCTCGCTGTCACCCGGGTATATGGTGAGAAGGGGCCTGGGAGTTGGAGCTGAGGCTTCCCGACTTGGGAAAATGGGGTCTACCTGGGGGTCCCTTTGCCTGATGTGAGGGGCCACTGGGGGAAGGGCTTCCGCAGGCCCACAGGAGTTCTTCCTCCACACAGGCATTCAAAGGTTCTGCCGAGACATCCACATGATGCTGGGCTTCAAGCCAGGCCTCTACTTCAGGGCCTGCTGGCTGTTCCTGTCCCCGGCCACACTCCTGGTAAGTGGGGTGGGGATGGGGGCTGCTGACTGGTTCTCCTCTGTGCTCAGTCTGATAGGGCCGCCTTGGCACAGGGGAGAGCCTCTATCCAGGCTGCAGGCTGGAGGGGAGGGTCCCAGCCTGCATCTCTCCCTCCCAGGGCCCCCAGCTTTCGAAGCTGTGCTAGGCCAGCCCTGCCTTTGGTTGGCAAGAGGCTGGGGTTTTCCCAGGCCTAGGGCCTCAACACTAGGCTTTCTTGGTCTTGAGTTGGGATGGCTCAGGGGCAGGCCCCTTAAGAGGGGGTGCTTCAGAGCTGAGCTGTCCCAGCCTTGCTGCGGGGTCAGCTTGGAGCCACAGGCCTTACAGAGTCTCAGGGATGTACTAGCTCAGGATCTGGGACAGCTTAGGACTCTGGGTGGCCCCGAGCTGGGCTATCTCAGGTCTTGGGGAGATAACCGAGACCCGGGCTATCCCAAGCCCTAGAGCCCGCTGTGATACGGGAGTCCTCACCCTGTAGGCCTTGCTGGTGTATAGCATTGTCAAGTACCAGCCCTCAGAGTACGGCAGCTACCGCTTCCCTGCCTGGGCCGAGCTGCTGGGCATCCTGATGGGCCTGCTGTCCTGCCTCATGATCCCCGCCGGCATGCTGCTGGCTGTGCTTCGACAGGAGGGCTCGCTCTGGGAGGTGAGTCTGCCCGCGCTGTCTGACACTGCCTTCCGGGTTTTGGCCTTGCCCTGCCCCCACTCCTCACCAGGGCACTGTGGGCTTCTTTAGCCTAAAGAGACTTGCCTGCAAGAGGCAGATTAGAGGCTTGGGGTCCTGCCTTTGGCACCTCCTAGCACATAGGGTCATGGTGGGGGGCAGACAAAGATCACTTGATGACAGGGACTGGCCTAAGGTCCCACCATGGATTGGGCCAGGACCAGTACTTAATCTCGGACAAGCAACCCAGAGCTTCCTGCTGACACTCACAGTTCCTCAGGCAGCACTGAGGAACCCCCGAAGGTGGACTGGCACCTTCCCCCTGCTATGTCCTATAAGTGGCCAGGGACAGAATGATGGTGCAAAGCCTTGCCCCAGGCTGCGGTTTTGTGGAGAAACCCAGAAAGCAGAGTACAAGCTGTCAGGCACAGGAGTCAGCAGGCCTCAGAAGAGGGAAACAGCAACCTTTTGAGGGCGATGATGTGTTACCAAAGCGAGGTCCCGCCCTTCGCTGTACCCCCAGCATTCTCTACACTGAGCCCTTCACTCCTGCAGCTCTGGGTGTGGAGTCCTCTGGTGGCCAGAGGCTGTCATTGTGCGTGGACTTGTCTGAACCTGATGGGTCCCAGAGGGAAAGTGGGGACCCTCCCCAGCACAGGGCCTGTCTGAGGGGTGGGGGAGCCAGCCAGTCCTGGCTTTTGAGTTACTTATTTCGTATTCAGGAGTGCTGTGAGCCTGTTGATGAAGCACTGCTAGCTTGGAGTTGGCAGTGGTGGGAAGCTGGCTAGGGAGCAGCCCTCCGGGCCTTCCCCTGCCTCCCCCTGGCCTCCCCCTGCCTGCTGATCAACTCACTGCCGCCCCATTGTGCCCTATAGCTGTACTCCCCACCTCACAGCCCTCCCGTCACCTCTGTCACCTCTGAGACTCTAACCAGAGAGAGACTCACGCTCTGCCACCTTCAGCAGCAGAAGTGCATTGTGACTGCACCCCACACCACGGGGGCAGCCCAGAGTTCGGCTGCTGCTCTGCCTCCACCCGCTGTGTGACTTTCAGCAAACTCTTCCCTTCCGTGAACCCCAGAGTCCCCCCTGTGCTCTTCAGGGACCATCGTCCTGCTTTAGGGAGTCAGGAAAGGGAGGCAGAGTGGGGAGCTTCTCTGTGGAGGCTCAGGTTCCAGGAAGCTAATGACCCTTCAGGCTTACAGACTGGATAGTGGAAACTGCATTCCCAGCAGCCACTGCGGGAGCTGCCCACTGCCCACAGCCAGGCAGAGGGGTACCAGGCAGTGAGCTGTGCAGAGGAGTCATTTCCTGGCACAGGAGTGCCACCTTCAGAGGCCGGGGTGTCTGGCCCTGACTCATTAGGATCAGGACCTTGCTTCTGCCATTTGCCAGTGGCATGAATGGCCCTAAGCAAACTCCTGCACCTCTCTGAACCTTGCTTTCTCCATCTTTAAAATAAGAGCAGAGATACCTGCCTATAGGACTGTTGTAAAGAGAAAAATTGCTTATCAACATAGCGTGGTGGAGATAGAAATGCCAAGTATTTCAAAAGCTCTGGATGGAGTCAGGTTGCCTGGGTTCAAAGCCCAAGGATGACCACTTCCCACCCTTATGACCTCAGCTATCTTAACAAATCTGTCTGGGCTCTAATTCTTAAACAAGTCTATGGGGCAAAGGGTGGGAAGAATGATCATACCCCCTCATGGGGATACTGTGACGCTCCTTCTAGGAAGCAACACGGCACAGGACCGATCACAGTAAGTGCTCAGTTCCACACCAGGGTTCCCACACAGCCAATTTTCCATTTGGTGGTGTCTAGAGACATTGCTGGTAGTCACAGAGAGGGTAGAGGGACAGGGCAGTGCTACTTTTATCTGCTGAACAGAGGCCAGGAGTGCTGCTAAATGTCCTTCCGTGTATAGAGCAACCACAGAATGAAACTTTCCAGAACAAAAGGCTGAGAAGCCTAGTTCTGGGCACCTGGTTCAGCTGGAAACACATCAGCTGGAAAATGCTGGCAAAACATGCACAGTGATCCACATAGATTGGGGGAAGGTGTTCAGGGCAGGTAGACAACAGGTGCAAAAGCCCTAAGGCGGGCTAGTTTGGCAGGTCTGAAAGCAGCAAAGGGAATGGTGTCCCTGGGGGAGAGGGAGTGGAAATAGAGGGGCAGGGGCTGAGGTCATGGGGGGATAGGGCAGGACACGGGAGGCCATGGTGAGTGCTTCAGATTCATGCCGAGTGGAGAGAAGCCGTCGGTAGGCTTCTGAGGAGTGGATTACATTCTGTGAATGCACGAGCCTTCCTTTCCTTGCCGCGAGCACCGAGGCCAAGGGTGTTCTGCACGTGGCGTCCCCTGGAGCCTGCGCCCAGTGGGCTCTCTTGCTGTCAGGTGCTCCCTTCTCCAAGACTGTGCGGCCCTTCTCCCTGGCTGGGCAAGCAGAGGGCCCAGGGAACGAGGTCAGAGGAAGAAGGAGCTCCAGACTGTCCCAGCTGAGTCATCTAGTAGTCAGTTCCCTCCTTCCGTGGAAACGGGGGCTCAAGAAGGAAAGGTCAGAGTCAGGGCTGGAAGGGCCCAAGGAGGCAGCCGCCGCCCTGCCGTAGTTCTCCTGGCTCCTGTCTAAAATGCCCCAGCTCCTCTGCATTCAGCATTTGGGGCAACAGAAACAGAGTGGGCTCCTGGCCCCACTGCAGCCGCTCAGAGCCCTGCTCGTATTCCCAGCGGCACCGTTTCCCAGGCCCTGCGAGCTCCCGGCACCCTGCCAAGGGCAGCATTGTCCAGACTCCAGGTTGCAGACCGTCCCCAAAGGCCACCCAGCTTGTAAGTGAGGAGGTGCCCTCCACACATGCACACACACACCCTGCCCTGGGGTTGTTGCGGGGACTCAGCCGGGTGATGTGGTCAGGTCTTTTCTTGGCGCCTGGCCACAGTCTGCACTGCGGGCTGTGTTCACTGATGCCACTGCTCTGCCACAGAGGCTCCAGCAGGCCAGCCGGCCAGCCATGGACTGGGGCCCGTCGCTGGAGGAGAACCGGACAGGCATGTACGTGGCCACGCTAGCCGGGAGCCAGTCACCCAAACCACTGATGGTGCACATGCGCAAGTACGGGGGCATCACCAGCTTTGAGAACACGGCCATCGAGGTGGATCGTGAGATCGCAGAGGAAGAGGAGTCCATGATGTGAGGCCAGAGGTGAATGGACATCAGGTCCTCTACCTGGGGCCTCACAGCCCTACCAGGGAGCCTGCCAGGTGCAGCCATGCTTCTGGATTCTGAGAGGCTGGGAGAGGCTGCCACGGTGATGCTGACCCCTAGTGCATTTCTGCCTTGTGACCTGTGCCTGCCCTGAATCCTCTGTCTGGCGCTCCCTTCCCCCCACATAGTGCAGCCCTCACTCTGTAGAAGGACATTTGAAGGTCAGAAAGAGAGGGACTGACCCAAGGCCACATGGTAGAGAGGACTTGGTCCTGGGCCTCTGGACCAGTCTGTACCCTTTCCCCACATCGTCACCTCTGTTCAGGGCCTGGCCTTTCTCTGTGCCGGGAAGCTTCCCTCACACTTGCACACAGCAGCACAGCAGGGCAGTAAGAGGCTCACAGAGCCCCTTGGGCCCCGGATGTTGGGACCTCAGTGCAAAACAGGATCTTGAGTACAGGCTGGGCTTCCAAAAGTGGGGGTGGAGGGCCCTGGAAGTAGGGAAATTTTCAAGAGAAGGAAGAAGAGGCATCTCAGCCAGGGCTGCCCCTGGGCCCAAGGGAGGCCAAGCTGCCCCTGTGAAATCCCACATGACTGAAGATATTGATGGTGGTGGACTCTAAAGGCATTCTGGGCGCAGTGAGGACCTGTAGGGAGGGGAGCTGGGGCAGCGGGTGGGAGGGGAACTGCATGATTCCTAACATCACTTTGGGTCTCTGCAGGGTACACTGGGAGACAGGATGGACATGGGAGGCCTGTGGAGTTGTGGCCTGAGTTAGGGCACCGGGGCAGAGAGGGAAGACAGGAGGCACCAGCCCCTGTGCCCGGGTACAGCAGGGAAGCCCACAAGCTGTGCAGGTGGGACAAGGGGCTGTGGTCAGGACTCAGGCTCGCTTCCTTCCCTTCCCTTCGTCCCAGAGGCCCGCACCATCTCCCCTAGCCCCAGCCGTGGTTGGGGTGCTGGCTGTTTGTGACCAGAGAAGCCGTGAGATGCAGAGGTGGCCCACACGTGGGCATCTGTCCTGATGTCTGTGCTGTGCTCCAGGGCCCAGCATGAAGGCAGAGGCAGAGATTAGGGGTGGCCCCGGGTTCCTCGGCCCCTCAGACGTGAGGGTGGGTGCGAGCCTCAGTGCTTTCTCACACACAGCGCTGTCCAGTGGAGTGGGGCACCTTGGTGCAGCTCTGGTGGCCTTGGTGCCCTTCTCCTGGCCTCTCCCAGCCCATCTGTGTTCTGTCGGTTGATTGTTAATAAACACCAGATGAGCGCACCCTCCTGTCTCCTGACTGCCGAGAGCGTGAGGAGGGCAGCACAGGTCTTCCCTGCTGCTGGTCAGATGGAGACTGAGGCTCGGCCACCTCCTCTCCCAGCTCTCCTGGGTTCTAAAGCGTGCTCTGCCCTGTGCCAGCACGGGTGGGCACACTGAGGACAGAAGATGAGTTCTGTCCTGCAGAGACTGCGTAGGTTGCCCTGTTTGTCTCCTCAGATAAACTGAGATCCACAGCAGGGAAGACTCTGGCGTGCAGGGTGGCTGCTCTGGGCTGGTTGGCATCTCCTTTGTTTCCTTGTCTGCCTTTCTGGCAGGTGAGGCCTGGCACTGGAAAACCAGGCTTGGAAGGAGTCAGGGCCTCCCTCCTGGCAGTGCCTGGCCACATGAAAGAGCCCTGACTGTCAAAGGCAGGGCCCGGGTGTTTTCAAGGCTTTGACTGAAATGCGAAGGAAGGGCTGCCCGTTCGGGTATTAATCCGTTTCCCCTAACAGAGTGCCGGCCTCTCTCACCTCTCTTGGGGCTTCCCGTGGGAAAAAGGATGAATTTTGCAGTGGATGCAGCAGTGACCTTCACAGGTTGGGATTCTTCTCCCCACACCCAGGGCAGCATGGCCTTGCTAGCAGGGCCCCTGGCTCTGGGCCTCCCAGGCACCTGGTTTCCCTGCCTGCCAGAGGCCATGGTCTTGGCATTTCTCACCCTGCCTCACTGCAGCCAGGCACCCGGAGTTGGAATAGCGCATTCTAGGCTCAGTGTGCTCCTCTCCCAGATTCCAAGTGTGAGTTGTGAGGGACCCAAGCTATGGACCCCACAACTCCATATCCCCCTCTCACCTGCCTTGTCCCCACCAGCCCTCTATTTCTCCCAGCTGCCCTCCCCACCCTCACCCACCCGCCTCCATTCCTCCCAGCTGCCCTCCCCATCCTCACCCACCCGGCCACTGGGCTGGGATTCCTGCACTTCCCTCTCTGGCCCTGTCCTCAGTCTGTCCTGTTTTTCCATTTCCATTTCTGCCACTCTTGGCACTCTTCCTGCCTCACCACCGTTCTCCTCCCCCTGCCACCTGTGCCATCCCCCAGCCACTCCAACCTGACCCATCAGCTCTTCATCACCAAGACTGGACTTCCTTCCAGTCCACTGCCTCGCAGATGGAGAGTCAAACTGAGCATAGTTCTCCGGTGGCTCCTGGGACAACCAGCAAAGAGTTAAGAGTCTGAACCCCACGTGACCCTCCATTGCACAGTCTCGGGGGCTGCGGTGGCCACTGTCTTTCACACTCATTTTTTTGCCAGTGGCTCATGGAAAGTTTGGCTCTTTGAGCTCCAGGCCACTCCCTCTGGGGCCTGAGGCCTTGGTGACACTGGTCCTGCCCGGGAAGGGCATCCTCCTTGCCTGCGAATCCTTGGCCAGCAGTCTCTTTGCTCTGTCTCCGCCTGACTTCCTGCTACTCTGGCCTTCTCCTCTGGGGACAGAGCAGCAGCTTGCCTACTCTGGTCAGCAGGGCCTCTTCCTAACATACCGTCCAGGAACACTTTCTGTTTGGGGGAAAAGGTCCTTTTCCCGCTAAAGTCCACAGAGTTGCAGACCCTCAGGAACGGTCTGGAGAAGGGCCAAATAAATTTGGACATCTGCTGACCAGAGTCAAACCTCAGCTCTGTGTCCCAGCTGAATCTGCTACATCACTCTCCAGATCCCGTCATCCCCAGATGTGAAATGGGAAGAATAGATTTCCCCTTGCAGGGAATTAAATGAGATAATATTACATGCCTAACATTTATGTTAAGGAAGTGATCAAACTACATAACAGAAAAGAGCATGGAAAGCCCTATAAGTAGAATGGGTCTTGTCCAGGTAAGAACAGGGAGGCCTGGCTTCCACCTCTAACCAGCACAGGAAGAAAGGAGCCCAGGGACCAGCCTGCCTAGAGCCAGGCATGGCCAGGAGGAGGCTGGACACTCCCTTCAAGCCTGGGCCTCAGTATCCCCAGCTGTAAAATGAAGCGTTACACAGGAACCAGGGGCTCCACCAAAGTCCCTCAGGGGTGAGAGGAGGCTGAGGCAGAACTCTCTCCCTCCATCTACCCCATCGAATCGTTCCTAGGGACCATGCTATGGGAGCCAGGGAAGAAAGCAGTGGCCCTTCCTCGAGTTGGGTTTGGGGCTGGCTCCCTCTGGCTGGAAGGGAGTTCACACCTCTGGCAGAATGGGCTGAACTGGTCTCCTCAGTGAGCTGAGATCCCCCATGCTGAGCCAGCAGGAGCGGGGGATGTAAGGTGTGAGTGGTACCGCAAAATCATCGCTGGCCCCACGCCTCACTTTGACCTTGACCCTGCTGACCAGGGTCTCAGAGGGCTTGGGCGGCAGGGGTGAGAGGCAGGGGAGAGGCCGATGGTCAATATTGATCTAGCTGAGTCAGAGAGGAGGATGAGGAAGTGGGAATCCTGGGGTGGGGCTTCCCGAAAGAAATCTGCATCTTTGGGCTCCCTGTGTGTGGGACCTGGAGGGTGATGCCCAGAACGGGGTTCCCAAGCCTGGGTGCTCACTAAAGCTGCAGCTCCCGGGACCCCTGCTCAGCCTGGCAGATCCTGTTCTCTGAGGACAAGGCCCAAGCCACTTTTATTTTCAGTAAATTCCCTGGGTGAATATACAGCAGCCAGGCTTGGTCCCGAAGCTGAAGACCACAGGTTCAATGTCATTGTTATAACGAGAGGGGACATGACTCATCCAAGGTCACACTGGGAGATAAACACCCCTTTCTCTTAGGGAGGAAGTGATGATCCACTTCTAGCTTTAGCCACCTGGGCATGCAAAGAGATGGCCGGGCCAGGCCACCCTCAGGGAAAAGCTTTAGAAAACTTGGCAAGCCTGGTGGAAAAGGGCGGGTGGGGCTGGGCCGAGGAGGAAGGACAGAGTGGGGGCCATTCCCATGGACCGGGCCCACTCCACCTTGCCCTGTGCAAACACACCGGCGTCTGCTAGAGGATGCTTCCTGGAAGACTGGCTGCGGCCTGGGCCTGGGCAGGCATCACCACTGGTGGGAGGCATAACCACACCATAGCAGGCTCGGGGCACCCTCCACCCCGACACTTCTGGCTCTGAAGCCTGTTCTACACCCCACCACCCAGTGCCCGGGGCAGTCAGCCTTGGCTCTGGCTCCTTCCTCCACACTCCCCTCACTTCCTTCTCATCCAGTTGCTCCCCAAAGCTGCCCCCAAGCCTCCAGCCATCTCTCTCTCTCTTCCTTCCTCCCCCAGGCTCCCCAAACCTTGCACCTCCAGATCCAGCCTGCAGGTTGGCCTGCCTTGAATTCTCATTCTCTGTCTGAGAACGTGTCGGGAATTCCTGGGGGACAGGAGACAGTCTGGGCTCACCCCTGAACCTTCCTTAGATTCCAGCCAGGATCCAGCAGACCCAAGGAAGAAGGTCCTTGCTGTGGCTCAGACTCCAGATCTCATGTCCCGACCTCGCGCCCTGGTCCTGCTGAGCAGCTGGCCTCAGCCTTGGACAGCACTGCCCTTGTCCATGGAGTGAAGAGAATGGCAGTGCCCTTGGTAGAGGGATGTACTGAGGCTCCCCAGAGCACAGAGAGTGAGAGGTACCTGACCCTCGGTGGCACCCAGCATTAGCCACTGTCCCACAGAGGTGGGCAGGATGCCCACACTGCTCGTGTCCACCCCTCCTTCACTCCAGCAATACGAGTCCACAGGGAGACTCCATGTGAGACAGCCAGGGCCTGCCGTGTGCCTCCTAAGCGTGGACAGAATACTTTCTGCACTCCGGGAGCGCTTGTGCAGACTCTGGCTTAGCAGCTGCACGTCAGAGGCCTGTGGTGGGGAGGGGGAGGGCACAGTGGGAGCCCATGGCAGGACCCAAGCCAGGCATGCAGGCTGCAGGTGAAGACAGCAGAGGAGACAGTAGTCAGGCAGGGACAGAGGGTGACAGGGAGGGGAATTTCTCAGAACACCAGTCATGAATTCCCGGCATCAGGAGGCAGAAAAGCACGACCCAGGGTGAGGGAGGTCCCTGGAGGGAATGACAGCCCTGTACTTCCAAATTAGGAGGCCAAGTGAGTCGTGCCTCAGGGGGGTTTGAAGAAGCCTCTTTGCCTCTGAATCTCCCTATCTTCATCTTCCAAATAGGACTGTTTTATTAGGACTAGAGAATGCTGTGGACTACAGAGCCTCATGCCCAGCTAATAACAGTGTGTTAAGTGGAGCTGCTGCTTTTTGAAAGGTAAAGGCTTCTTATTTCTTCAGGTCAACTGAACCCTTCAGAGCTTGGTAGATGCAGAGGTCCAGGACCACCTGTCGGCCACTCCTATGCTGCCACCTGCTGGCAATTTTTTGTAATGGCAACCCGCACCCTTAAACCCTTTAGCACTGCCCATGTGGAAGAGCCCGACTGAGTTAGGAATCCCCAATGCAGGTTTTATAAGCTACTGAGTGAGGTGAAAACAGAAGTCACCAAGTCTCTCTTGTTCTTTTTAGCCTTGTCCTGTGCTCTCACCGTGAAGGTCCTTATGCATGTGCAAGAAGCACCCTCCCCCTAGACACTCCCCCTACCACAGCAGCAAGGATATACCAGGAAAGCCGCTGGTCCTGTGGGATCCAGGCCTGGGGCTTGGGGGTGGGGAGTGTTAAGGTGATCTCGTGTGCCTGGGACTGTCCTGGTCTTAGCCCCAGAAATCATGCATCAGCGGATGGGGTGTTTGGCCACTCTTGTGGACCAAAGAGGCCTCAAGTCTCTGCATTACTACTCTGGATCAGCAATCCTCCGCTCCTCTGCAGCCTGTGGGTCGCCCACAGCCATCCAGCTCTCCAGCCCCAAGGCCCTGCCAGGGCACTTGGCTTATGATGTATTTGAGGGTTTAGAGAACTTTCCTCCCCTTATCCTATTCTCCAGACCTCCCTGGGTGCCCTGAGGGCTGGGGCTTGTCCATGAGGTTGAGCTGAAGGAAAAGAATAGCATTTTTTCCAGAACAACCTCCTTTTCATACAAGGAAAACAGAGGTTCAGAGGACAGAGCCTTGCCTGGAAGTCCCCCAGGGAAGATTTAGCTCTTGACTGTGGCAGCCCATATCCATACCCTTACCCTGTTAAAGGTGCCCCAAGTGCCTGAGAAAAAACTGACTCCATCCTGGCCTACGATGGGGCATGTGGTCCAGGCCTAATCCCACAATGATTGGCTCAGCCCTGAGCATGTGACCTAAGTGCATCCAATCAGAATGAAGACCAGGACTTTAATTTTGCAACTGGAAAGATAGCAAAGAACAGGAAATGAACATCTGCTAGGGTGCCATGCTCGACCAAGACAAGGAGACACAGAGTGCACAGGAGTTTGTAGCTATTTATTGCACTGAAAACACCAAGAATAAAACAGACAACCCTTTTCTTCCCTCCCACCCCGCAATAGCAGAAATTTTGAGCAGTGGTCATTCAAGTTACAGCCACGTTTTTGTTTTTCTTTTTTTCTTTTTTTAAAAAGAAAAGAAACAACTGAAACAGAACCCCAAACAAATAAGAACAAAGAAACCAGCATGGGGAGTCTGGCAAACGCATCCCCAAAGGGTCTCCCTTTGAAGGGAGACAGGAGGCCCTGGGTCAAAATTCGCACCATGGTGGCACAAACTAGTAGAACACTTTCCTGTAAACGGGTTTGCATGCTGGAGCCTGGGTTTTGACTCGGGTCTGTATTTTTTGCATCTAAAGGGTGTTCACGAGGAGCATAGAGCTTGTCTAGTGAGTTTGGGCTCAGGGCAGATTTTTCTGCTAGCGTCCCCTGCCTGTTGCCTAAAAGTCAATGTGGTGCCCTGGGGCCGACACCAAGTGGCTGCCTACCACAGGAGTGGCCTGTGCAGCGGGGCCATCTTAGCCTGCAGTAGGGACCTGCCTTTAATTCTCTAGCAATGGAGTAGACGAGAGGTGCATCAGCCAGTGTAAGCAGGCTGGGGTCCTTCAGCTCGATTTCCTCTGATGAAGAAACCAAGGTCCAGAGAGGAGAGAGGACTCACCCAAGGTCGCACAGCAAGTCTAGTCAGTGCTAGGAACCAAAGCCTGCGAGCCCTGCAACCATTTCTCTTTCCCTGCAGTCCACGATTGAAAAGCAGCGGACAGGCACCAGAGAGGGGAAAGAGGGGTCGGCAGGGGAGGATGGGAACTGGCCAAGCCTAGAAGCAAACAGGAGGCCAGCCAATGGCAAGCCCTGAAAATTCTCACAGGTGTGCTGGGCTTCATGTTCACCATCCGTTTGATCCTCCATCGGCCTAGGCAGGGACTTAACTCGCCTTTATCTGATGGAGAGCCTGACGCCGAAGCAGGGGCCAGACCTTGCTCGGTAATTGCAGCATCCCCTGGTGAAGCTGCACCCTCACCTGTGGCTGGGGATGGCCATGGAGAACTGGCAGGTCATGGAGGGACAGGCGGTTTTTCTGCTGGGACACTGGGATCACTGGGCCTCCCTTGAGGAGTCCTCTGGGCCGGGGTTAGGCCAAGAACCCACCCTTGGGCCTGGGAAGCAGGGTCTCTGCCGAGGACGGAGGCCAATGATGGGCCAGCTTAGAAACCAGAGGCCTGGGCGGCCACTTTCCTGGGCCTGCAGCCTGGCCTGTCTCACCTGTCCCTGGGCAGCAGGACTTGAGAAAAGAGCCCAACAGACACCTCGTGATGGGGGTAACTCAGAAAGTTCTGGATTAAACATTCCCACCAGTTCTGATCCAAACCGTACCCAGGGGTGTCAGGGGAACCAGAGCCTCCTCCAAAACCCTGGGATGTGGCTCTTCCTCCCCTAACATCCTCCAGAGGGGACAGTGTCTCATGCTGGCAAAACACGGCCACATAGGGGCCAAAAGCACAGAGAGGCAGCGACATAATTCCAAGTCGGACATTGAGAATACAACCTCTATTATTATTAATTTTTTGTCCAAAACATGTAGATTGAGTTGTTGAATGTTTTTCTTCTTTTCTTTTACTTTTTTTTTTTCAACATACTTACTGCGTATAAAGTCATGCAAAGAAAACAGTGCAGACAGGAGATCCTGCGGATGGGCCAAGGCATTCCACATCCGGGCCAACCCCAGGGGCAGAGGACAAGGGAGGGAGGGAGAGAGGCGGGCTGCAAACCCGAGGTGCAGCGTGAGGTGTAAAGAGTAGAAATCCCCAGTGCTTGTTTTGGCCATCACAAGCCCAAGAGGAGAGAGGTGATGGAGACACACGCTTGTGGGCCACCCCAGAGCAGGGACACTGGGGGTGGCACACAGACACGGTGGGGTGAAATCCTGGGAAGTGCAGAAGTAGGACCCTAGCTTGAGGCAGAGGCAAAGCAGAGTCCAGACATCGCCTCCTGGACTGCTCCCTCCCTCTCCTGCCTTGCCACTCCTGAGTCGTGCTATCTCCCGAGGCTTCCCTGGTCCTGGAGGAGGCCCTGCATGGGCTTCCCTTGGGACCATGGCAAGCAATGGCGGAAAAGCCATGCTTCCTGGGACCAAGTCCATCTTGGCCTCGGATAACTACTGGTGACAAGGCCCACCTCAGAAATGACCAAAAAAAAAAAAAGTGGAACAGAATAAAAACTACCCCTCATCCCTCCTTTCAAGCCCTCTTCCCAATCCAACCCTCCTCACAATAATTTGAGAGGTCTGGTTATTACATAAATATCCATTAACATGAAATCCATTTACGAAATACACAGAGGTTTGTCTATAAAAAGGCATGCGGTCCAAGTAGAAGAGATACCTAAATGTTGCTTCCTTTTGCCCCTGAAACACGATCAGATTCCTTCTCTCAGACTCGACGAGGCTGGAATTCTCCAGGAACGGTGGGTGGGAAGGTGCGTGAGTGGGTCAGAGTAACTGGACTGCGGTGGGGACAGCTGAGGGGGTCCAGCTCCCCGCACTGTGGTGGGCCGCGGGTAGCAGGCGGGCAGGGGCGGCAGGCCACCACAAGGCCAGCGCGTGGCGGAGGGGGAATCAGGGCAGCAGTTCAAGGCAAGGGACTCCTGGCATCTGCACATCTCTCACCCTCTCCCACAGGGAGATTAGCTTGGGGGAGTTTCCGGGGTTCACCTGCCCTTCCCTAGGAACCCCAAAAAAGGTGAGAGCCAGGAGAGGGCCGGCCATCTGTGTCATGCACCCCTCCTCGTGGCCCTGGTGAACCCACAGCTCAGGCGGTCTAGCCTGCAGCCAACGCCACACCAGGCCCACGACAGCTGGGTGGAGGTCGAGGTTTCTGGGGCCAGCACCCTGGGCACCCAAGCCTGAGAGGTCCCGCCCTGGCCGGGAGAGAGCAGGTGGGGGTGGCCATTCGAAGCGAAGTCGTGATGGCTTTTGTGAACAAGCAGGTTTCCTCGATGCAGGTGCAGAAGTGACAGTGGCGGTGTCGGGGGAACTTGGTGGGGAGAATTCCAGCAAAATCCAGTGAGAGAACCAGCAGCACATCCCACGGACGGAGAGTGGATCCCTGCGACACAGTAGCGCAGCGATCCCGGCCTGGTCCTTCAACTGTAAGACACAGTGCGGGCACAGGGCGCTCGAGGGAGGCACGCACCCCGCCTTCCGCGGTGGGGTCTCACCCCTGCCCTCCGCAGCCTTCCTGAGCCTGCCGCGCCCCTCCAGGCCGACGCCCCTCCCGCACCTTCAGATTACCCCAGAGGGAACGGGGAGAAAGGGGTCTTACTGGGGCAGGACGGAGGGCGCCCCAGATCTGTGGAAGTGGACGATCTGCCATTTGCCGTCCCTGCGGTGCCAGACGCGGGTCTCCTCTGACTGGGCGGTGCGGGGGATGCCTCCGGCGTCCAGGTACTGCGTGATGCGGATGTAGGCGATGCAGGCCGACTCGTCGCCCATCAGGTGGATGTGGGGATTCAGGATGGTGGTGTGCACCGGCTTGCTGTTCCGGGACCACACTGGAGGAGGAACGAAGAGGCAGAGGCCATGCCGCCTGGGCCTTCCGCCTCCCTTCCTCCGCTCTCCCAATGCCCAGCAGCCCCCTGCCTGCCTCATTCACAGAAGGGGATCTCTGCGACAGGCCTCGGCGCCTGGGAGTCAGGGCACAGCAGGTGTTACAGCCCTGCTTGGAGACGTGGGATTCAGACATTGTGAACCCTTCATGCAGGGCAGGGGTTAGAATCAGTCTCTCGGACACACAGAAGAATAGGGCCGAGATGATCACAGAACCAGAAAAGCTTGATCTCTCCCAGACCCAGATCCCCACAGGCCCCCCAGAAGCAAGGGGGCCAAGCTGGGGACAAAATGCTGAACAACACCTGGCCCGCTCCCTCTGGGCCAGGGAGGCTGGCAGTCAAGGAGCGAGGTGATGGAGCTTTCCACAGGTAGGAGAAAATGAAAGCTCTTAGGGTCAGGGGAGGACGGCTACACACGGTGAAAGGCACTCCCGCTGCAGGAAAAAGCCACCACCACCGGTATCATTGTACCAGATTGAGAAACTCATTTTTTTCATTAAAATAAAATACAAAAGCACACAAAGACAATAACCCGGAGGTAGGCTGGACAGCACGTTTTTGCTGTGCTCGTGACTGAACCTAGGGCTTTGCACGTGCTAGGCAAGCACTCCACTGCTGAGCTACCCCGCTAGCCCTTTTTAAGAATTTATTTTTAACTTTGAGACACAGTCTTGCAAAGTCGCTCAGCCTGGCCTCGACCTTATGATCCTCCTGCCTCAGTGTCCTGAGATGTGTGCCTCTATGTCCAGGTAGATTCTCACCCTTAAGGGGAACCCTGGTGCCTTCCCTTAGACTGACCTAAATGTGGGTCGTAACTGGTAGACGGTGGAGTTAAAATAGACATTCCCAGTTCAAGAAAATGTAATGTAAATGTCCCTTCTCTGACCCTACCCTCTGATTCTGATGTGTAGCTGAATTTGTGAGTTGTTTATTTCCTGAAAAATACGAGTGTCTGTTTTGTTTCATTTTATTTTGTTTTGTTCTATGGACTGCAGAAAATACCCAATAGCATCCATTCCCTAACATTCTCGTCACTCTATCTAATCTTTAACGATTAAAACCACGAGTCTCAGACCTACAAAACACCAGACTTGGAATCCTGGACTCTTGGACATACAGACTGTAACCTGTGGTATCAGGTTGAGGGGAACCTCAGAGGTCAAGGTCACCAAAGGGCCCTCCCCCAAAATGCAAGGAGGCCTTTGCAAACTTCCCTGATGCCACACAGGGCTGGAGGCCCAGGGGCCATCTGTTTCAATGCATCCATTTAACATGGAAACAGATCCAGAAATGCCGTAAGAGGCCACTTCCTGAAAGACACGCAGTTCAAACTAAGTCAGGCTTCCGGTGGAGCTGGCTTAGGAAAATCTAGAATAATTCCAGAAGGGACAAACAGCTTAGCGTTGCTGGGTGGATGAGTTTTGCTGTTTTCTGGTACGGGCTGGGGTCCCCTGGAGAGCCATTCCTAAGGTGGTATCTCTGAACCAGATTAGAGACTTTGAGGTGCCTTCTGGTGGACAGGTGGGGACAGGGGAAGGTCCTGCGGGAGCAGCTGGGACTCAGCCAGAAGTGAGCCCTTCCTCTGGGTCTGGCGCCTGTGGGTCCCGCCTGGGAG
Source organism: Dolichotis patagonum (assembly GCA_004027295.1). Classification (NCBI taxonomy): domain Eukaryota; kingdom Metazoa; phylum Chordata; class Mammalia; order Rodentia; family Caviidae; genus Dolichotis; species Dolichotis patagonum. The sequence continues at coordinate 11,593 of PVJX010012838.1, read as the reverse complement.
GTGAGCCGAGGCTGTGCTAGCTGCTGAGGGCCCAGGGCCCGGGCCCAGGGTGAGGCCCGCCGCACGCATGAGGCAGTGAGGCTGGCCAGGGCTGCGGACGGGGTGCCTTTCCATGTGCGTCCCTTTGGTTTTCCCTGTGCTGGCAGAGGGGAGCCTTGGGGTCTCTGCTTTCTGTTGTGAGGCCTGGAGAGTTTACATGGGGAACCAGCACCCCTAGAGCACAGAGGTATAATGACAGCGACAGTGATCTGTAGGAGCTCGAGGTGACAGGGACTCATAGGGATGCTCCTTGTATGAGAACTCACTCTCCATTGCCAGCCTTAGAGAACCAGAGTTCGATTCATTAAAAAACGATGGCGCATCCTTTTCCACAGCTTTCTTCTGGGGGAGCGGGAAATGTCTTGGAGCCTCTGTATGCTATAAATTTCAGCCAGAGGGTGTAGGCCGGGGGAGGCCATCGGCCCCGGCAGCCGCTAGTGTGTGGACGGGGCAGGCAACACCCAAAAGGCAAGGGCCACTGGGGTGACACGGGCCAGGTTCTGCTGCTGATGTTTGGGATTCTTTTGTACAAGTCACTGCCCTCCTCTGGGCCTCAGTTTCTCCTTGTGAATGACAAAGATTACTCAGTCATCAAAGTACCACCCTTATTACTGTTATCACATGTGAGTATCACCTGTGCTTATTTTATGACAACATTTTAAATTACACATTTATTTTAAAATGACTTTCCAGCATAACAGTTAACAATCAGCATCACAGAATAAAACACAGTGAAACAAACTAGTTATATAACCCTTGCCCCATGCTCTTGCCTGCAAGGCATCTTGGGACCTGCTTGCTTTTTTAATTTATTATTTATTTTCGGGTAGTGGGATTGAACCCAGGGCCTTTGTGGTAAGCTACATGCCTGGCCCGTTTCGTTTTGTTTTGTTCTGTCTTAGACGGGGTCTCATTAAATCACTAAAATGCCCAGGCTGGGTTGAACATGAAATCCTCCTGACTCTGCCTTGCAGAATGCTGGGGTTAGGAGCGTGTGGGCCACCATACCCTGCTATGCTTGCCTTTCAGTAAAGAGGGAAATTAGGGACTACCAGAGAAACATGGTGAAGACAGGCTAGCACCCGACTGAGTCTTTCCCTTTGGCGAGGCCAGGGAACTGAAAGCAAATTAAAATTGATCAGCTTTCTCATCATATGAACGAGGGCTTTGAGTAGCGTTCATATACACCTGAAAGCACTTTGTGTAGCGCCCTGCCCGGGGGTAGGTGGGCAGAACTCTCACTTTGGCAGAACCCTGACACTCCTCCACCTCTCAGGCCTTTCCTACAGCTCCTGAACTGCGTGATGCTAACCTGAGTGTCCTTTGCTTGGTCCCTATTTGCCCCTGGCCCAGCTGAGACACAGGCACAGGCAGAAAGCGCCCTAGTCCAGCCAGGCTTCAGCCCACCAACAGCGCCTGGTTGCAAAGCTGTAGAGGTCTCTCCTGCAAACAGGAGGCCCAAGAAGGACAGACACACAGGACAGAGACCTAGACAAACAGGCGGGGCACAGCAGTGTGAGCTTGCTGTCTTCCCCTTTCCCAAACTACCACCTATGGGGGGCCTACGCGTCACAATCAGAAGCCGCTTTGTGACCCCTGGCATCCAAACCACTTGGGGTGTGAGCCAGCAGGAAGGCTTCATTTTCCGCAGGGTTGAGGGCAGGCATTCTGTGTCCCCTGTACCCCCGGTCTCTGAGACACCCTGCCCCTTCCCCATCCTCAGTCACAGAAGAGACAGCTGGCCACGGAAAGGCCAGGGTTAGAAAGAGAAAACCAAGAGGGTACCAACCCCTGTCCACACAGCATCTTCCTCTCCATGGGCTCCTGAGCTTCCCCTGGGGCCCTGCCCGTCACCCTGCTGTGCCATCCGGCAGGACATGGAAACAGAGCAGACAACAGGCACCCCAAGGAGAAGGGATTGCTCACGGTTTTCAAAATAGAATCGATGGAAGTCCAGGCCCTCGACCAGGTTCCCCAGGGCCTCAGGTTCGAAGGCTGTCATCCCAGGGTCGCACATCTTCCTAGGAGGAAGGAAGCCAGAGGAGAGGGGCCTGGGGCAGCTTCTCACAGTGCCCCTGGAGGGGAGCCGGACGTAGGAATGGTTGCTCAGGGATGGGGCTTGCTAACTTCAAGCTGAGGGGTGAGAGGGCGTCACTGACTGACTGGTGCTGTCCAGACCCGGGAAGCCTGGTTCAGGTCTTGCCTCTTGCTGGTTGTGAGACCCTAGGCGAGTGGCTCAGCGTCTAGCAGCAAGAACACCATGAATGGGCAGGCACAGAAGGTGCAGCAAGATGAAACTCAGCCTCCCCTCTGCTCACCGCCTTCTACCCAGCTCTGAGCAGTGGATCCCAAGGACTTTTCCTAATTTGTCTTCATGGGAGGGGCAGACAGTACCGCTTCTTCCTGTAAAAGTGACCTCTGCTCACCCCAGCCAGATATGTAGATGGAAGGGGTTTGTTTTATTAGTTTGAACTGTGGTTGGCGGCAGCCCTGACTGTGAGCCTCAGTTTCCTTTTCAGAAAGATAAGGAAAGCAGCATTAGAGGGGGGGCTGCCTGGGAGCAGGGAAGGAGCACAAGGCTTGGCCAAGGAGGCCCCAGCAACAGGAGCCTGGGTGTTTTCAGTGGGTTTAGCACTGCCAGGTCTCAGCCTTCTGGAGACCCTGACAGCCATGCAAGGGAAGGAAATAAGTCATCTGCCAACCCAGATTTGTAGGGTCTCTGGTGGTACAACAGTGACCACAAAGACAACAGCAATGAAGCCTGGGTAGGGCACGCCCACTATCAGGTGAAACTCCCTATCCAGGGAGGAACAGGAGAAGGCACAAGAATGTGGCAGGCTCAGCATTGTCCGAGCTGGACAAACCCCTTGTGGGTGACCCTATGCAACCCATTTCTCCACTTGGGGTCTCAGATTCTTCAGTCAGAGTAAGCCAGGGGTGGGGACCTGTGATTAGAACAACCAGGGTGTTCAGAGCCCTTCTAGCTCCAGAACTGTTCAAGTGTAAGTGCTGAGTACTGACCGTGTGGGAGACTGAGCATCCCCGTAGAAGAAGCCCTGCTTGGGGAAGTGTCTGAGTGTTCCTGCCTCCTAGTCTAGACAGCTCAGAGACAGCTGCTCCAGGAGCATTGTGCATGTGTGGAAACTGAGGCTAGTAAGGTGAGGGACTTATTAGGGATATGGAAGCCCCAAGTCTAGGGTCCCACAGCCCCAGAGATCATGACAAGGGTCAGGACCTAGCGCAAGATGCAGATGCCAAACAAGGTGACATCACAGAAGTGGAAAGGACACCCAGGACCCTCAGGAATGGCACTGAGGGTCTTAGGGTCCACAGGAGCCACCCCACTTTGTCTTACTCTCTGGCTGTGCCTGCCTAGAGCCACAGGCATGATACATCCCCACTCAGTTTCTCCAGGGCTGGCTGCAAGACTAGTGTAGCAGCCTGGTTCAGTGCTTTTAGGCAACACCCAGGCAAACACACCTGTGCATAGTTCTTGTGCACAGTCACAAATGCACACACGTGTACAAGTGCATGCACACACATGTGTTTAGTGCATGTCAGCCTCAAGTTCACACATGCACCTTCCAAGTGCCTTGATCTCCAGAGAGAAGCTTTGCTCCCACTGGTGCTGAAAGCCTCGTATGGTGAGAATGTGCCTGGCCTGCCATGCCTTTGGGGAGGACACTGTATCTCCTGGTTCAGAGGAAATTAGGATAAGGCTACCCAAGGAGCAAACCCCAGCCAGGTCACCTTCTCCCCTAACCCACTGGCCAGGGTCACCTACCTTGTTGGAAGCTTATGTCCACCAAAACGTCTATGTGGGGGTCACCAGGCACAGACCTCGTCAGCACTGGCAAAAACACTAAGGCCTACTTAGCACAGAATGTTAGTTTTTCCCTGGGGTCAGCCCAGGGGCTGCTTCTGAGCCAGACTAGGAAATCAGGAAGGGCCACCAGGGGGCGCTCCAGCCCAGTTCACATAGCAGACCCTGCAAAGGCGCGCGGGGGTGTATGGGAAGTCTCAGACCACCTGTTTCATTTTATGCCATTTGCATGTGCCTGCCTTATTCCCTCAGACTGTGATGAATGATGAATCTGCTTCGAGGTATTTGCTCGCTGACGGTGCCCACCCTCTTGGTGTTTGCCCACTCTTGCCCAGCTGTGGCAAGAGATCTGAGGAGATGCAGGGGAATCACCAGGCCCGTTCGGAGGACGAGGAGCGGCCTGCCTTTCTGTCCTCCTCCAGACACTGGGATGGAGACCCCTCTTTCCTTGCGGAACAGGGATTTCCTTAGGGTTTCTTCCGGGAATGCTATGCAAGGCGACAGAGCAGGAGGAGGAGGAAGACTGAGGAAGGCAGGAGCATTGTGAGCAGAAAGCTTGCTGGAAGCAGCAAGTCTGAATTCAGCCAGCAGGGGAGCGCGGTCTCATTCCCAGCACATGCAGAGTGAGGGGGTGGGGTCAGTGAGGAGGAGCGAGAAGGACCCCCAAAGTTAGCCCTTGGCACCCCTGAACTTCGACCCAGGCAGGACATGCAGAATGAGCCCAGCTGACTCACGTGTAGGACTCAAAATCTCCATTGCTTATGGCTTCAATCAGCTGCTCTGTCACTTTTATAATTTCCTGTTTCCGCACTGCAAGGCAGGAGGGGACACAGAAATGATAGTAACGGTAGTAACAAAGCACCAACCTGTCTCCTAAGTCCTTATGTGCCAGACAGACCCTGCACTGAGACCTGAGACCTTGTGTAGGTTATCTCATTTATCCTTCTGTTTCCCCTGGGCGATAAATCCCGTAAGCCCCGTTTCAGAGAAGAAACAGGCCCAGGAGGGTGAAATTCCCTTAACTGCGAAGAGTAAAGGCACATTGTAGCAGGTAGTCTCCACTTTCAGAAACTAGGCCTGGATGGAACTCCAAGGCTGCTCTTGAATCCCAAGTGTGTCCCTTGCACCTAGCTTTGCCCTGTGAGGCTGGACAGTGTCCCCTGCGGCATCCATGCTGACAGCAGGAACCAGCGCTCTGCCATGGCCAAACCTGAGGCCACGAAGGAAAGCCTCAGCTTACTCAACCCTCGTGTCTGGGCGGGCTTCCTGCTCAATATTGGGTGCCTGTAGGATCCAGGCACTGAGCTGTCTAGAACTTTCTAGGATCAGTGAATCCCAGTTGTTCTTCCCTGTCTGCTACTGAAACACCGAGCAGCTGTCTCCTTGGGAGAGAGTTAGGCAGCCATGTTTTCATTAGGTATGTGAGGTTCTAAGCCTTGGGATGTTATCACCTGTCATTCACTTGAAGCCAAACGTGATAAAAAGAGTCCAGGCAGATCTTTGTTTAAATTCCAGCCCAGGTCCTTCTATGCTGTGTAGCCAGGGGCCATACAACCAGTGGTCTGTCAAACAGAGATGCTGGCGTCCTTTTCCTGGGGCTGTTGGAGGGTGTGATGAGGTGATAAACACAAAGCACTTGTTCCAAAGCCTGGCACACAGCAGGTGCCCATTGTATGCACTGCTCATTTCTTGCCTCGCCTGCTCCTCTCAAACAGGGGAGGCCAGCACAGCCCCAAGTCTCACATGAGGTACCTGAACCTCAGTGGTGAAGGAGTCTGAAGCCATGTGTCCTGGAGAAGCCTCCCTCAGGCCTCAGGACCCATCCTCCTCCTCCAGGCCCAGGCTCGGCCTGACCCCGGAAGCTGAGGCTGCAGGGTTGTGAGCTTGGGCTGGGCCACGGAACTTCCCAGCAGGGCTGGGAGACAGAGAGCAAGCCTGGCTGAAGCCCTTGCTGCCCACACAGCAGGAGCTCACATCCAGTCTGAGGATGCAGAATCACAGACGTCCAGGCTAGAAGAACACTTGGGAATCAGGGATTCAACCCTGTTATCAACCTACTTCAGAAACTGAGGCCCAGGGAGGGCTTGGGACCTGCCCAAGGATGTAGCACACAGCAGGGGGCAGGATTTGGCTCAGAGCCCAGCCATTTCTGTGCGACCCTGGTGCCCCTACCCACCTGCTGCTGTAATGCTGGTGCCAAGCTTGGCTGATAGGCACCGCTGGTCCTCTACTCAAGGCATGCTCACCGAGGCTGGGCCGCAGCCTCCCTGGGGCCTGTAACAGACCTGGTGCCTCAGGCCTGCGATGCTGAGTGGGAGGTGAGTAAGCTCCGGTCCGGTCCGGGCTGTGTGCTCAGCCTCAGGGGTTCGTGGCTCAGCGTCACGCCCATGTCACAGGCAGGTGGGGCTGAACGCCAGGCTCTGGCAGAGCTTTGACCTCAAGCAGAGTCTGCAGCTCCAAAGCCCAGTCCACTCCCCACACCCGGATGCTCGAGGCCCTGCTAGTGCTCTCTGGGTGGACAGAGCAACTATCCAGCAAACAGCTAATTCTTTCTCTCTTGGCTCCAGTTAGAATCACTGAGGTCGGGAATGAGTCCTTCTTTGGACTCAGAGCATCCCCACATCACCCCAAGGTTGTCCTACTCTCTGGGACCCCCCCTGGCAGGGGACAGAGGCTGCACTCCATACATGGAGGTGGAGTGGATGAAGGAGTGGATGAAGGCTCTGACCCAGAGTCTGGGGCTGCCAGCTCTGCTCGCCTCTAGATTTGCCCCTGTGATGGGGTTGCCCCTGGCCCTCCAGACCCTGGCCTCCTGTCACTTTCACCCTCCTTCACTGAAGCTGCTGCCTGAGGATGGGAAAGACTGGCCCGGCTGGGAGCTGCTTCAGGCTGGTCACTCCCACACTGAGTCAGAAGCCCAAGCAAACCCACACGTGCCTGGCCAGACGTGGGACCTGCGCCACCGCCTTGACTTCCTCTGCATGGACTTCGAGACCCTTCCAGCTTGTCATACTACAAGCCTCTGCCTATGGTCCTCTTTCCCACGAGTGGCTTCTTACTGCCATCACCGGGAGTCAAGTGAAGTGGCTGAGGGTTTGGATTCTGGAGCCAGAATCCCAGGGTTTGGATCATGGCTCTGCCACAGCTATATGGCCTTGGGCAGGGGACTGCCCTGAGCCTCAGTTTCCCTATATTATGATGGAGATATTAATAGCACCCACCTTATTGGGTGGCTTTGAGGATCAAGTGAGGTAAGACTGTACTGCTAGAACCAGCACATGCGCAGTCCCCACGGAGAGCCAGCTGCTGACCCAACGCCCTAATGTCAACTCATTCAAGTAAGTGGTGAGGCCTCTGGTCAAGCGTTCGGAGCAGTTCTGGCTCTCCATGAGAGAGCTGTCAGTTTTACCATCTGGAGATCTTAGAATTGGAAGCTCGTCCTTCAGAATTGGAAGCCTGCATCTCTAGCCAGGGCAGGCCTGCTTCCCAGCAGCCTGACATGTGGGGCTCAATCTCCCCACACTGGAGCCTTAGGGATGGCAGCCCCCCAGGCAGCCCACTGCATTGGCACACAGCTCTCACCATGTGGAGCTCCCTCCTTCCAGTTGAAATTGGTGCCCTACAAGGTCCCTAGGTAGGGACTTAGTCTATTTTCTGCCTATTTTCGGCCACTCAACGCCGAGTTTGTCAGCAGTTGAAGCCTAGCAGGCAGGAGTTTTCCTAGCTTTGTTCTCTGGGGCCAAAGACCTGGCTGCCTGGTGCTTCTCAGACCTGAAGTTCACTCCGGTTCCAGGTCATTTCCACACCTTCGGCACCCCCATTGCTGTCCAGGGGTTCAGCCAGCAGCAGCCCTGACATTTCTCTGGTACAAGGAATTGACAGGCAGTGCAGGTGTGCTTCCCTACAGAGGGAACCTGGAGGCCCTGGAGAGGTCCAGGCACTTTCTTAGCCTCCCAGCACGCTGAGACCAACATGATGAGACCCATATTCCTGAAACTTCCCAGAATGTCTCTGCCTAGATTCTCAGGCAGCTGTTTCAATTGGAGAGAAAATTAATTTTGCAGAGAGCTGTTCAGGAGGAGGCAGGGAAGTGGGGAGGAGGCTCCTAAGGCAAGAAGCCTGGGCTCTGAAATATTCATGTCCCTTCCTTCCCTCGGGGGCATCTGTTCCCCCGAGGCTGACATATCTAATTAACGTTAATGTTAGGTCAGGTCCGAGTCCACCCCACCAGTTGCCATGCTCACAAGAAAGCTTAACAAGTTAATGTCACCCAAAAGGTGCTTCTCATCCTGAGAACTTTCTCTGGGCCTGGGGAGACTGCAGAGGGACAAGGGCTCCTCTCTCCTTCCCACATCAGCAGAGGCGCTCCTTCCTGAGCCCATGGTCTCTGGGGCTTTCTATCCTGTGGGGACAGAGACAGGAAGGTGGTCCTAGCTCTGTATGCAACCTTTTCCTCTCTGGGCGAGACGTGAATAAAATTCATGATAAATTGTCCCATCCTGGTCTGCCTGAAGGATGGTGACGGCAGATATGCAGCCTGAGGGTTGGAGCCAGGAGCCTTGGCCCAGGCGGAAAGTGTCTGTGATGGCTCTAGCTCCGCATTAATAGCGCGCACGCAGTGTGCACTCCATTCCAAACGGCACTCTGTCTAACATATAAACATTTGTCTCAAACAATCTTTCAGTAAAACGGATGTTGCAAGAATATGTTGTGTGACTTTCTGACATTCAACTATGTACTCCAGTTGGAAAAAAATTGAGATTTTTTACCTCTGGGGCAGAGACCCTCAGATGGGGGAATATCGTAGAAAAGCCATGTCCTGGTCCACCACAGACCTACGAAATTGGAATTCACAGGAGCTAGGCTGGGAATTCGATTAGAAGATCAGACTTGTGGAACCCATAATGCTGACTCTGATAAGAGGTCCTTCTGCAGTTTTGAAAGGTTGTCCCTGGTGCAGGCAGTGGTGACCCAGTAGCCCCCGACTGGGGATGCCCACAAGGGTACACGAAGGTGGGACCATCTCCCAGGCTCTGGTGGGGTCAGGAGGCAGTCATGGTAAGTGGTGTGTAAAACTGCCCGACAGCCTGAGATACAGGAATGATTGTAGCATTGAGTTCTTTTCAAGGAAAAATATCTAAACTCCTAAAAAATGCCTCAATTGCTATGCTGTGCTCCCTCTGGGTGGATAATCTTTTTCTGTATCCCAAAGGCTCCCCAGCTGTCCTTGGAAGAAGGCTGAGTGTGCCAACCCCTGAGCCACCTAGTCTTCCTGTCCTGGAAAACAAGGAGAGTGGAGTGCCCAGGCACGGTGGAGCAGTGGGACATCACTGACGCATCACGGATTTGGTGTCCCCAAGCACACAGAAATAAGCACTCTGTCCCTTCCTCCAAGTGCCCTCTCCCCATGAAGGCACCGAGGGAGGTGGTGGCCAGCCAGGCTCTGGAGCCAGACTGACTGGGTTCAACCCCAACGCCCCTACCCTTGTGAGCCAATTTCTCCCAGTCCTGTGGCCTGCTTCCTTGGCTGGACAGCAGGGCTTATCACACTGTCCACCTCGCAGGGCTGCCATGAAGCTCTGGTACGTAGGTCCAGACAAAGTACCGAGAACAAGCCTAGTTCATAGCAGGTGTTCACAGATTGCAGCTGTGAGCGCTACTCTATTTCCTCTCTTAGAGCCCTATCTCAGGCACCTTTGCTCCTCACCCATCCTGCAGCTTTTGAGGCCAGTGATCCGCTAGTTACATTCACCCCTGCATTGCTGCATGGTATTGGGCAGTCCTGCCACCAACTGGACTTGCTGGACTTTTGTTCTCCCTTCCTTTATTATTATCATTCCATATTTTCAAAATCAATTCACTTTTTAAAAAGAAACCCTTATTCCAAAGTGAAAATTTATATCACCACTATACCATATGTTGAAATGTTTCTCTTGTACACATTAAAGTAAATCTATAACCCTAAATAAGAACAATCCCTGTATGCCTCCTGCGGCCTGGGGCCACACATGGGGAGGCCATGCCCCCCAGTGTACCCAGCTTGTTAGGAGCCAAACAATGTTCTTCCCAGAAGCAAGAAGCTGATTGGCATGGGGCCCTTCTGGCCAGGGGCTCCCGGTACAGGGCATACCCAGGGGCACCAGCAAGTCTGGAGCCCCGGCGCCAAAGGCAAGGCCCTCCCCTACCTTTGGTGTCTTCATCCTCAATGGTGGTGTTAGTGCTCTCCGAAGATTCCTGCCAAAGAGAGGAGGAAGGCTGTGAGGACTGCCTGGCGAGCAGGACAGAGCATGGCCGCCCCAGCTGCCTGGTGCTGTGGCTGACTTCTGCACGCCTCGATCCAGATATTCCTGCAACCCTGTAGACCTTCCAGCCCGAGGAGGAGAGGACCCACTAAGCAGGAGGCGGAGGCCGGGGGCTGGGTGGAAAAGATATGTGCAAGGAGATCCCTGGCCTTTCTGGAAGGACTGAGAGGGGGATCCTGGGTCCTTGCTGCTCAAGGGGGCAGAGAGAGGGTACGGAGGAGCAGAGAGACACCATGGCAGCCACAGAATGTGAAAGGAATACACACACTGGCAGGAAAGGAAGACAGAAAGAGGGACGCCCAGTGTGAGAGAGGGCGGGCTTTCCAGAGAGGAGAAAAACCATACAACTACATGAGACAGCCATGGAACCAGAAGAAGAGGGACATGGGCCACTGTGCCTCGTGTGGAGCCCCCAACAGAGGCAGGGCTGGTGGCTCCTTGGCTGAGTGGCCAGCATAAGCTCACGGTGGCCTCCTGGCAGCTGTGGATTTAGCCAAATCAAGCCCCACCCTGGCCGCAACTGGTAGAAACCAAGCCCTGAGATGAGGTCTAGAGCAGAGGGGTGAGAGAAGCAAGAAGCCAAGGGCGGACACAGGATTGGGTTCAAATCCACCTTTGTACCCCAGGAGCTCTCAGCTCTGCTGTCGGCCTGCTGGTCTGAGCCGTGGAGGGAGATGTCAACAGAAACACGCAAACAACACACACACACAACACACATATTGTCACACAAGGCACACGTACCACGCACGCCCTGAGCACCCTCTCCCCGCCCTGGGTTCCAGTGCAGCCTGCAGGAGGGAGGCAGGAGCAAGGGAGCAAGGGGCCGAGGCCCAGCATTTACCGGCGTGCAGGAGACGGCAGACACTCACCATTAACTGAACGCTGGAACTGGACTTTCTTTTCTGGAAAAACAAGGAGAAGAGATGGGACAGGAAAAGACACAGCGTGAAAACGGCAGGGAGCAGAGAAACGACAGGGCGGGTTTAGAAGGAGGATGGGCCTCCGGGTCATCCTCTGTGGTCCTTCGCTGGCCTGGCCTCAGAACAAGGAGTCAGGGCCACCAGCCACAGCTGGCCTGGTGGGGCCAAATGTCTCAGCCTGAAGTTCTTGTGCACAGCAGTGGCCTGGTTCTAACGATCGAGTGGCCAAGCCAAGCTCAGGCTCCCTAGGTCAGGGCTTCCCACTGCACCTCATTCTGAGGGACATCAGAATGGCTCTTGGATGCCCGTGATCCAAGGCCTCCAGAATGCAATACTCTTGAAGGATGAAAGGGTGCTCAGGCCTGAAGGTGAGGCCAGATGCATCCCCTATTTTCCCCAAGCAGCTCCACTAAGAGGCCTCTCTACCAGGTAAGCATTACTGTCACTTGAGATGTTATTAGTTTGTTGGTTTTTATTATTTTGCAGGGCTGGGGATTGAACCTAGGGCC
>PVJX010012837.1:0-49165 GCA_004027295.1 Dolichotis patagonum | reverse complement strand
TTTTTAAAAGATCTTGTCTTTCCTGCTCACTGGCTGCAATCTTATCTTTGAGGTCTGAAATTCTATCTTCACTTTCATTGAGGCGGTTTTTACAGCTTTCAATAGAATTTTTGATTTCCTGTATATCTCTTTGAATCTGCTTTATGCATTCTGTTTGTTTCTTATATTGTTCTTTCAGGGATTCTATCTGTTTGCTTTGGTCCTCTAATATTTTAGCTGTGTTTTCACTAGATGCGTTCACTATTTCTTTCACTATTTTTATCAATTCTTCTTTTACCTGGGCAAGTATTTCTGGTTTGAATTTCTCCCTAGCTTTCCCTATTTGCATATTTATTTCATTTGATATCATTTCAGACATTTCAGGTGTATGGTTTCTTTTTTCTTTTAAGCTTTCTTGGGGAGGGCTAGGTCTTCTAAACTTTCTTGGGGAGGGCTAGGGCTTTGAGCCTGCCTTTTGGTCTTTCCTTTTGTCATTTTTCTATATTTCCTTCCTTTGAGCGGTGTTCCAAAGCTTTCTCTGCATGCATGGTGAATTACCTCTTACACCCTCAGTTCCTGGAGGGGCAGTTCTCCCCCACAGGCTCTTGGCTTCCTCACAGGGTTGTAACTCCCCTCTGTGGGCTCCTGGCTTCCTAATTTGTAAGGTGAATGCTGGGTGTGGCCACCCCGGAGCCTGTGGAATCTCAGGCAGGCCCGGCCACCGTGCTTTGTCCCAGGCAGGTCTCCAGGAGGTTCCCTGCGATTGAAGGGTGGGCCTACAGGTCCCAAAGATTCAGGCCAGAATGTTCATTTCTGAAAAGTTCCCGGTCCCAAACAGACCTGGCCAAGATGCCAGTCTCCACAATATTCCCAATCCAAACAGGCCGGACCACTCTGCAGGTCCGAGAGTTTCGGGTCCCAAAGAGACAGGCCACTATGCTGCTTTATGGGAGACTTCCTGGGGGTGAAAGGCGGGGCTACAGGCCCAAACAGACCTGGCCCAGATGCCAGTCTCTGGGCAGTTCCCTGCGGATGAAGGGTCGGCCTACCAGTCCCAAACAGTTGCGCCGAGATGCAGGTCTGCACAGACTTTCAATCCAAACAGCCCGGGCCGCTCTGTGGGTCCGAGAGGTTCGGGTCCCAAAGAGACAGGCCGCGATGCTGCTTTCTGGGAGACTTCAGTTTTTGGAGGTTTCAGTCCATACTCAGTTGGCTCCAAGGCAGGATGGCATGGCGGGGCAGCAGTTCATGGCAGCTGCAAAACCATGAATGCTTTTCAAGTCAGCATGTTTTCCTGTTCAATATTTAATATATAGAAGACCCGCATGATTTTTCTAAGGAATATCTCACTACTTCCATAATTATATCAGCACTTACTTGAAAGCACAGTTTTGTTAAGGGTTGACATAACACTAGAACTTTATTCAAAGTTCAATTACCTGGGCTTCCCTGAAGAACCAATTTCTGACTCACGCATTACAGAGTAAGTTCCTTGAAACTTTGATCAAAACTTCCTAAATAATTCCCATGCCTCCAAAGTTTGGTTTAAGAGTCAAAATTGAATTGATGCCAATTGGCATGATTAAAATGATTCTGATTGGAAAAGTGCATTTTTTAAACAAAGCAGAGTAATTTAATTCAACTCAGAGACACTGAGTGAATACCTACTCTGTGCCATGCATTGTGACGTGCCCTGCAGATACAAAAATGAACAACACAAGTCCTTTCCCTGAGATGGTTAAGACACTAGAGAGAAAAGGATAAATATGGACAGAGACACTAACAGTGACACAAAGAAAAAAAAATAGAGGAGGAAAGAAAAGAAGAGTGAATGAGATGAATCAACCTACTTACAGAATGTGCTAAGAGAGATGAAAATGGAATTCATAAAGATAGGAGAGAAAAAAGTGCAGAAAAGAAGACAATTCTGAATCCATCTTGAATGAGTACTAAGATATATGTTAGAATGGCTTCCAAGCAGCAGTTTCAATAGCTCAGTTTTGGAAAGAATTCAAATGCCTATCAACTGACAAATAGAAAACAAAAGATGTGATTCTTCTATATAATGGAGTACTACTCAGCCATAAATAAGTACAAACTTGTGACTTTTTAGGTAAATGAATGAACCTTGAGACCATACTTTTAAGTGAAATAGATTGGACACATTTGTGAATATCACATTGTCTCTCTGGTGTGAAAAACTGAAAGTGTAGGTAAGAACCAAAATATATAATACATACAGTAAGATAGGAAGTATTTGTTCAAAAAGAATGGGGAATTTGGGTGGGAGATGGAAGGGAAAAGAAGAAAAAGAGAACAGTTGGATAAAATGAAAAAAAGCTTTGTAAATAAGAAGAAGTGGGGTTGAAGAGAAGAGACAGGAATAGAAACAAAGAGGAAGTAAGATACATCTTGTACAGGTATAAATTACCTGTGATGAATGTAAGCATGATGATTTTTTTTTCTTTCCGGACCAGGGACTGAACTCACAACCTTGAACTTGCCAGTCTGGTGCTGTGCTGCTGAGTTATCTCCCTGTCCACATTATGCATGCCTAAAGTTGTGCCAATAAAATTATGAAAAAAAGCAGTGCACTAAAGCTTACTGAACAATTGTAAATACTTGAAATGATTTGTATTTTCCTCTGATATTGCATTGGTGCTATTCCTATTACATGTTAACATCTTCCCTGCGATAGTACTTGAACTATGTGTCTGTTTTCTAATAAACTGTGAGAGCATATAGGAGCCACTTTCTCATTGCTCAGACAAAACACTTGACACACACAGTTTAGAGTAGGAGAGTTTGGTTTGACTCATGATTTCAGAGTGTTCAGTTCATACATGTTAGAATGCATGCATATTTGACGAGCATGATTGAGAAAAGCTGCTCATCCCATGGCAGAAATAAAACAAAAATAGAAAAGAGGGCCAGACACAGAAATATACTCATCTAGGCCACAGAGCCAATTGACCCATGTCTTCTGATCAGGCCAACCACTACCAGTACATGAAGATATGAACTCATCAATGGACCAATCCACTGAGGAGTCTAGGGCCCAGTAGTGCAATCACCTAAAATTCCTGCATTGGAACACATGAGACTTTTGAGGAATATTATGTGTCTCACACGTAACAGAATATTTTGAAACATTTAGTTCAATCTCAGAAGCATTTGCAAGCTCTGGTGTCCTGATTCTGAACTTAACAACTCATATTTCCAAGAAATGATTCTCTTGCTCGGCATTCCATTTGGTTTTTTCTGCCAAGGCAGTATCTAATAATAATTTTTTCTCCAGGTTTTTGTTAACAATAGTATGAATATATTATTTCATCCTTGTCTATTTGTGATTGGACATATTCAGTAGTGGATTAAATGGTAGACATGAGCCTGGGTACAGTGGCATCTGTGTGGGAATGAATCACATTCATTCATGATGTAAGGTAGATGCTGTGAATAGGTTAAAATTTGTTTCAATTATTGGACCCAAGACCAACTTTTAAAACCAAACCACATTTCCCCATCATTTCACATTTATGATATACTGTAAGGAGACTCTGGCCAAAGGAGTGATGGAAAAGAATGTGATGAGGAAGGGACCTTGGAAAATCAGTTTCTAGGCTTCTGGAATGTACAGTTAAGTTTTAGAGCAGATCTGAAGAACAACAGTCGGCATAATTAAAAGCAACATATTTTCAAAGATGTTTGCTGTCACCATTGTGTCCACTCCTCGCTGATAAGATTGTTTAAACTAAGCCAACATTTGTCATGTAACAAACCATTCCATTCCTTCTCGGTTCCCTGAGCAAAACCCCTGTACCAGTGCTGCAAGTGTTTTTCCTCTACATCCTGATCCCAGGACCTTGAGTTACAAATAAAACATAGAGGTCCCAGATGGTTACTATCTCCTTGAAACCTTCTTATCTGGAAAAGCAACCTCTCTTAGCCCTCTTGGTGACTGCACTAAAGTCTCATCCCTGAGTCATCTTTCCTCCTCTGCACCACCACTCTTGCACACTGACAACAAGCCATAAAACATACACTGTCTTACACTGTCCCTCTAAGTTACAAGTAGTTATTCCGCACAGTTGCATAGCCTAGCTGTAAATTAGACCTTTGATCACTGTCACTTTAACAGGAATTAGGCTGAGACTGGTAAGGTGCTAATATTGGTGCATAGTGTTCAAAATAAGTGAAAAATATTTATTCACCGTATCTCACTATGACAAAACAGAAATTTGTTTAGGTCATTGATTTTTATTTTATGGATTACTATGTGACTACGTAATCCATAAAATAAATACCATGGGTCACGTGCCATTCTCCTTCACATGCAGTAGCCAAAAGAATATGCCTTAGAGATATGAGGCCGAATGGCAACCATCCTGCATCAGCGTTCTATTTTCTTGGCACTTTTTACAGTTGAGAGCAAATATGAAGATTAAAACATTTAATTAACAGAGATGATTGGGGTCAACTTAACTATGCCAAATTTTAAATGTCATGCTAAGGTAAATAATTCATTTTTTTTCTAAATGTTGTTTTCCTTCTTTATTGTCTTAAAACATAGTCAATAATATAACCACTGTATATGAATTTTAGGATTAATTAAATAAATGGTCTATCTTAAATGTTTTATTAGGAAATTCTGTTGCCATTTGATAAGGTCTTTCTTCCTGAGGTTCATCATAGTTGTTAGTATTAGCAACAACAGAAAATAGCCTGAAACTCTTAGACATAATTTAATGTAATATTCAGCATTTCTCTGTACATAAACATATGATGAGAGATGCATAAATTGTATATACAAGAATTAAGTACCCTCAAAAGAATACAGTAATTTCTTTCCTGTGATGGAGAACTTGTACACAGACATGTAATTATTTGTGCTGTAGTTAAGTTTATATTATTGCATGAAATATCGAAGTTAAAGCAATAAATCTGTGTGCAAATGGAAACAAAAACACTTAATTTCTATTAATGCATAATGTAGCCTCACATAGAATTTGTGATTCTTTTATGAATTCTCATTAGCTGCTGATTTT
Source organism: Dolichotis patagonum (assembly GCA_004027295.1). Taxonomy (NCBI): domain Eukaryota; kingdom Metazoa; phylum Chordata; class Mammalia; order Rodentia; family Caviidae; genus Dolichotis; species Dolichotis patagonum. The sequence continues at coordinate 44,141 of PVJX010012837.1, read as the reverse complement.
TCTAAATGTGTGTGAGTTATGAGTTATTTTATGTCCTATTGGAAGTAAATATATTTTTAGTAGTTTAAAGACCAGAGAATTTCTGAGTAAAAATATTTTCCTTTATGCCATAGATTTTCATGGATTTTCTTTTCATATGATCTGATAAGCACAGTAATTTATTTATTTTATGTATTATGTAGTCACATAGCAATTATCAAATGGGCTAAACAAAATTATATTTTGTCATAGTGAAATACCATGAATAAATATTTTTCATAGCACCTTTAACAGAGTATTAGATAGTACAAACTATGCCTTTGTTGTCAGGTTGAGTTTTCATTACCACATCATTTTCTTCTATACTGAATATTTCCTGATTGCACTCAAATTAAAATTTTTCTAAGTCAAAGATAGCAATCAAACACTTATCAAAATTAAGTAAAAATATTTTTGTTCAATTATGACAAAAATTAGGAACACAATGAAAATTTTATCATGATGGGTGATTCAGAACAATTTTCTCTTTGTTGCATTTATAATTTCAGTTCTTGGCCACTATTATAAAGTTAGGTTGGGCTGATTTCATTTCTTTAAAGTGTTGAATCTCATGTTTAAAAGCATATTTATTGAATGACTGTTTTCTGGCTCATACTGAGTTGTTGAAACAAATTTCAAGTTGCTTATGAAATATTTGAGTCTTCAAGATCTATCTAGATTTTTGTGTGTTCAGAACTAAAGTGATTCTTTCCCAGCCCTGTTATATAATCTGTTTCCTCTTCTGTACTTCTGTATTGGTGAATGCACAGTCCTGTAGGCCAAAGAGAGAAGCCTTCATGTCACTAAAATTTTATTCTGTTTCTTATATATGTACATATAATTTATCAACAAATACAACTGAAACACACTTAAATATCTCTTGAAATCTTTCTCTGTTTTATGTTGCAGCTCTACTGGTCTAACACAAACCTCCCAGTATTTCTGTTCTGAACTATTTATATAGTCTCTTACAAAATCTTCCTTTCTCTATTATCAACAAATCTCAATTATCCCTGAGCACTGTGACAAAGCAAGTTTTCTAAAATATAGAGTTTTTGACTACACCGAATGCCTTTCATTTGATCTACATTGCGTACATTGCCATATTCAGATTACTGAGACAAAATACTCACCAGGAAATGTTTATTTGTCTCACAGTGTGTTGAGGTTTCAGTCCATACTCAAGGCAGAGTGGAACATGGCAGATGGCCAACAGTTCATGGTGGCACAAAACTGCAAAACAAACAAGGGGAGACAAGACTCTCTCTGTCTCTTACATTGCACGCAGGCTACCTGTGCTAGGGTGGGTGTAACACTCACACCCTTGATCCCAGCCAGATTTTTGTTAAACTAATCAGTGTACTAATTTACTAAACACACATCCTTAATCCCAGCATCACACACTCTATATTCACTGGCCTCTAAAATGCCCTTTGAACTTATAAGGCTATGGGGGAACATCTAGACACAAATTTAACACTCTATCAAATAATTCCTCTGAATTCTGCTTTTTCTTCTCTTTTTGTGCTTATTCCCTGTCCTTGAACTAGCGATTTGCATCCTCTTATGGATCACAGTCTTTCAGATATTTGTGCTTTTGATACTTTCCTTACTTGGCATTCCTCTTTTATGACTGAAAATGATTTTCTAGTTTTTCAAGATCCAGTTTAAAGATTACTTCTCAAATAATACCATGCTTAATGTTTCCATTTAACTTACATGCTTTCCCCTCCTGGACCCCAACTGCATTCTTTCCACACAATTACTATAGTTCTCTCTTCATATTTTTGAATACTATTTTGCCTTCTCTTTCATACTGTGACAATAACAAGAACCTTGTCTCACTCTAAGTCCTCTCTTTATAATCTTCCTTCCACATTGTTTCCAAGTTATCTAAAAAACCTTTAACATTCCTTTATTACCTGTATGATAAATTCTAAACTACTCAGCATAGTACACAAAACATTTTACTCTAATTCCAGCCACAGTTACATCTTTCATGATAAACATACCATAATCCAATGCACAATATATCCCTTCTAAACGCATCATGAGTTCACATTTCTGATTACTTTTACCACTGTGAGGGAAGTTCGATTTCTTACTCTCCACACAATCTATTCATATTCATTATTTGAAGGCTTTGATAATGCAAAGAATCCCCCAAAATATCCTATAGTTCTTTATTAAAGGACGATGTCCCTGTCTTTCTATTTCCAGAGGACATTGTGCAGAGGACATGACTCAGCGTGGAATCTTATCACAGTCTTACTGGTCTACTCCTGCTGTATGGTCCTTCAATCAGTCTTTGGTGCAGGGCCACAGTGGTTATTTAAAATAGAATGACATTTAATAAATACACAAAGTAGAAAATGAGAGAAGCCATGCAATTAGTTAGAAAAGAGAGTTCCATGTAGAGAACCAAGTACACAATCCCAGAACTAGGAATTAGTCTGGAGAGTTCACTGAAGTGTAGGGCAGCCAGCCTGAGTGATGAGCAGAAGAACTGGAGGTACTGGGGGGACAGAGCCAAAATATGAAGAGAGAACTATAGTAATTGTGTGGAAAGAATGCAGTTGGGGTCCAGGAGGGGAAAGCATGTAAGTTAAATGGAAACATTAAGCATGGTATTATTTGAGAAGTAATCTTTAAACTGGAAAGTTAGGATTTGCCTCTTCTCTATACATTCACTGGTTCTCTAAACTACGCGAGTACTGACAGGGCTCTGAAGTATCTGGTCCCTGGCTCTGTCCCCCCAGTACCTCCAGTTCTTCTGCTCATCACTCAGGCTGGCTGCCCTACACTTCAGTGAACTCTCCAGACTAATTCCTAGTTCTGGGATTGTGTACTTGGTTCTCTACATGGAACTCTCTTTTCTAACTAATTGCATGGCTTCTCTCATTTTCTACTTTGTGTATTTATTAAATGTCATTCTCAGTAAGATTTTTCCCAATTATTAATGTGTACTATTGAGGACTCTACTCAATATTCCTACCCATATTTATCTGTCATCCTTTCTTTCATTTTTACCATATCTAATATTTCTTACATTTAAATTATTTTTTGCTGTTTCCAGTTTTTAATCCCTAGAAAACCAGCTTTATAGACCCTGTGTTTTTGTCTGTTTTTATTGATAGCTGTGCTTACGATAGTTTTTGGTATAGATTAGCAATTATATGTTGAATAAACATGTTCATGGTATAAGTTTTTTTGAATAAGGAGACCATGTTTGACTCAATTCCATGATTTCCAGCTTGAGGTAATTCCTGGAAAATAAACATTAAATACACAAAGTTTTTGATAAAGAAATGAACACATTTTGCAGTGTCTTGATGAAAATGGAAAAATGATAAATTGTTGTTACTGGTTATTGATAGGAAAAAATACCTTTTATTTAAAATAACATTGGAAAATAAGTAACCAGATAAGTTAGTAGAATTTCAGTGTTTCTATGCTTTTAACAACCATTGTAAATTATTGTTAAAACCCCCTACTGCTTTTTAATTTTTTTAAGTAGAATAACTAGTATGTTACAGAAAATTTTAATGAATGGTACCTAGAAAACACTTTGATTTAATTAATCGAGTACAAACTAAATGCTAGTAATTTAGAAGATTCCAGAAAATTGGGAACAAGAAACCAACATCAGAAACCATAGTTTAAGAATCATTGTATAGATACCTTCATATATCTCATTGTCTTCACAATAGTTGTCTAGTTAATCAAGTATAGCAAAATCAAACCAAAGACAACATTATAAAATAAATCAAAAGAGAATACTGAATAGAGCAAAACAAATAATCATAACGAAACAAAACTGAAAACAACCCTTGCTTTCAAAGAGAAGATAGAGGAGAACCCCCATACTTGCTATGCTGCACACAGTCATCCTGCCAAGAGATGCCCAGACCTCCATCCCCAGTTGCTAACAGGGGCGGGGGTGTTGAGGGGGGTGTTTGGATGTTTCATTCAAAGTCCATGCACTGGTAGGCTCAAGAGACACTACAGTGTCTCCTCCTGGCTCACACCAGAGAAAGGCGCTTACCAAGAGGGTGGACGAATTGCTTTTTTGTGCAGGCTCCTGGATTCTGCCATAGCTGCTGGGTCTCTGGGGCCTTGCTCTGGTTCTCCTCCTGGATCTATTGCTGTTATACAGGTAACTGGCTGTGGGGTTCTGTATCAAATTCACTGCACTCTCTCAATTGGCTTTATTCTGTCTTGTTCTGTTGTATTTCTACTACCTTAAAAAAAAAAAACAGAATTATATAAGGGGATTAAAAAGGAAATAACAACAAAACAGATCAGTAAGGTACTGAGCAAGCTTAAACATGGTATAACTAAACAGATAATGGACTTAAAAAGCAAAAGGAGGAAAAGATAGTGCTCTAAAGGATATAACTGCATGTATGTTTAAGTGTGTAGGATTGATAACCGTATTACTAAATTTTTGTTGGATAGTTGAACAGAACTGTTTGCAGCTTCACTGTTTGAATGTCTACTTTGTATGCTTTAATTTTGTAACATGAACAACTATTTCTAAGAGGACAATATGTAATTTATCAACTAGTGATTCCTTACTGTTTTGTTTGAAATTCTGTATTATTTTCACCTTTTTTTGTTTTGCTTTTTTTCTCTTTAAATACAATTTTAAAAAAATAAAAAATAATCCCCCCCAAAAAAAAGAATCATTGTGTATTAGACTAATTGGTCAGGTGCTAGTGACTGTCGCACAGTATTTACCACTTCTATGGTTGTAAAGTTGGGGCAACATTTTACACAAACACATCAGAAATCAGGAAAGGGGTAAAGTTTTATCCTTTTAATAATACAAAATGTCTACATTTTCTAATGCAAATGATAGATTACTTTCTGTTTTTTAAAATTATTTTGGTGAGTGTTCTGCTATACCATGTAGAAAATGCTTTTTTTGAATGAGCTATTGAATGTTATAGTAACAGAGAAAAACTGACACCCAAATTAATAAATCCATTATTTTTCCATTAGAAAACTCAATTCTACAGAAGATTCACCTCTTTCCATGAACAAAAAATCCTATGGATTAATTTATTTTTAAAATTAGAGCCAATAAAGTAACTATAATGAATTTTTATCTCAGATATTAAACATTACAGATAAATTTTATATACTACTTTTTTTACAACAGTTATAGTAACAATTTTCTAATATAGAGTATTCTGCTTGTAGATTTATCTCTAGGAAATTTAGTAATTGATTGTAATTTACTGTATTTAGAGAGAATAGAGATAGCGTCAGACAGAAACGGAGGAAGTAAATATTGAATATAGACTTCACTTTACATAAACAATTCAATTTCTATATTCTTTTCACAGTGAGAATATCAGATATAGTCACACTACCAAACATTTCTACAAAAGAAACTCAATGAGAACTGTGCACCAAATTAGAGTTCATTACTTGTTTTACCTTCAGCTTACAGTAGTTATGGCTTAAAAGATGGCAATTTAATTTATTTTTGGTATTGAGTAAGGGAGCCGACTTATAAGGGTGATTGGATTTATTTCCACACTTACACTGTCTGTATTTTTAGTAACATCTGGGCCTTTGCTTCATTGATGAAATAAACTGCTCCTGATGCCTGACTGTAAGAAATGAGTTGAAGAAAATATGACTCTATATAAGCTCCAGTCAATGACTAATGACACTAGTGATGTTAATATTAGTGACACTTGAAGGACTAGTGATTCATCAACATGTCCCCTTTACTGTCCAATAAACTATGTGCTCACAACCTCTAGACAGATTCCAATTTTACTCACAACCTGAAACTAAGGTACATCCAGGTTGAAAAAGAAGTAAAATACTATAATGCCACATTCCATCACATTAGGAAAAAAAAATTATCATGCTTAAGCAATTTGATAATTTTTGTTTAATCCCACTCTTGTTTAGTCCCTTAATTTTGTGTCTTTTTGCTTCTGACTCTTTAAAAATAAGTTTCTAATCTTACTCTGTCTGCCTCCCCCTGTGTTTATACTCCATGAGATAGTTCACATGCCAATCACAAATTTGTCTGATTCTTAACAAATGAAATTGTTTCTTCTTACAAACTCTTTCTTTTATTAGTATAAGAAGATATTAGATGCTGGTCCTTCAGATATCCATGGAGTAACTAAAAATAGGATAAAGTTGAGCATTTCTGCCTCTATCTGTTCCCTTTATTACATTAAAATTTAGGATCAGAAAAAAACTTAGGGTCAGATTCTTGTTCAGCTCTGTATAAATGCAGGCTAATCATTTATGCAGTGTGCCTAAAAACAAGTAAGACACTGTATATTAGCCCTAAATTTACCTGACCTATCTCATCTTCCTTCAAGGCTTAGGATACTGAGATGAAATTAAGTAAAATAATTTTTAGTATGCAAAAATGTCCAATTGCCAGTTTTCACAATGTCCTTTCCAGATTCCTGGAGTGATGTCTGAAACTATGAAGTCATTGACCTAAACTTTCAGCCACTTCAGATTCTAGAAAAAGCAGACTCCACCGCACCATGTGGGACCAATTACCCTATGACAGGAACATGGATGCCTCTTTAAGCACGAGCCTTCATTCTACAAAGGGAACAAAACTATCCCTTCAAAAAGATGATTGCTTTCCCACAACCTAGCAGTGCCAATGCTGAAAAAAACTATCAATTAAATCCCACTTTGCCCAGGATTACATACATTACCCACTATGCAAACCTCTGAGCTTTGTCTTGACCTACTTTTCTAGAAAACTCCAGAGTTTCTGTAGACCCTCAAAATGTCTTTATCTGTCCTCCCAGCATGGTCATGTTCATTGATGCTCCTGTTCAGCCCCTTTCCACTGCTCACCTCTTTGGTCTTTTGGGTCATCTGGCCCAGTAGTCCTTGCCTTAACACTCTGGTAACAGTAAGATCTATCTTTATATGCCAAGATGAAGATGGAGAGTACATTTTATGTGTCAACATATGAATATATATTCAGCAGTATTTGTTTAGGGTACTTAGAGCACAGAAGAAAATAAACTTAGTTTATATATTGTGTTATATTTGTGTTAACAGTTAGATGAAATAGTTTAAATTCCACTTGTGTTCTCTACCATATTTGCTTATATGTGCATATTTACAATTTTTTCTAAAGAGAAAACAAATATATATATATATATATATATATATATATATATATATATATATTCCCAGAGCTGGGAGTGGTAGTGCATGAGTATAATCCCAGTATTCAGGAACCTGGGACAGGAGGATTGGCTGTGAGTTTGAGACTACATAGCAAGACCCTGTCTCAAAAAAATATATATATTTGCAGAAAATAGGAGTGGAAAGTTACTTTCCATCAGTAACCGTTTGCTGTATCTTTGGTGCTTTATTGAAATTAAAAAATTCTTTGTGAATGCTCAGTTTCTTTCTTTTTTTTAAAGATGTGAATTACCTGATTAAAATTATATTTAGCAGTTAATCACTGTCAAGGAAAGACATTTTGAGTTTCAAATTTCTTTTTCTATTGATGCCCTGTTTTGGAATTATCTCAGTTGTTTCCCCCAAAAATTCAGATAAAAGTGAAGGCTTTTTTTAAGTAAAAAAAATGGTTTTAAGGGACAAAAGCATGACATAGGAGGGAGTCTCTAAGGAGCTTTGATAAAAGCAGAGACAGACAAGGCTGAGTGAGCCTAGATAGGAGCTTATAATTTCTCATATCCTTTATATATTCAAAACACATGAACACTTCTACCTCTCTAGGTTATGGTGAGATTATGTGGAAAATAGGAAGACTATACATACTGTAGGTCTCATTTTAATATAACTATCCAATTTTTCTTTATTTTAAACTTTTCCAAAGAAAATTCTAAACCCTAACCTCACATTGATTCCTGTACTTCTGAATGACTGTGGTTACCTTAATGAATAACACATGTACAAGAAGTATACTTTCACTGCTTAGTGTCATCAATCAATAACGACTTTAATAGATTATATTTTCATTGATCTGAAACTGTTACTACAGCAAGATGCCAAAATAATTTCAGGCAAACAAAAGTTAAAATCAAGTGATTAATTTCTTATAAAGAAAATGATAAATTCTTAATTAGAGGACAGAACATCTTCAGAAATATCAGTTTTCTGTGCAGTTAAATTTCCAGTAATAATTCTACTAATAGGACTTAACTAAAGTTATTGAACTATCATTAGTGGGACTAACCAATTCAAAGAACAAAAAAGGACCCAAAGAGGAAGCCTGCACTAGATTTAGGGCCTGACTGAAGAAGGTAATGTTTCCTGGCCCTATTTTGAAGTGAACTGATTTAGATATATTATCTATTTTGAAAGTGTCTCCCTAATGATGCTGTCTGGAGCTATTCTCAAATCCATAGAAGATTTGTCATAAAACCTGAAATAGAAGGTGTAGTCTCTGGCTGCAGAATATACCTTGGCATAAGATTACCATTTCAGCATCTGGTTAAGAAATTACCTTAACAGAAAATCTGTCTTTTGTTGACAAATGGTCTAGCTACTTTTCAGTAAGACTGGATGATGAGCACTTTCTGGAAACATAGTTTGTATTCATTCCTTAAATATGGAAATTTTCTGAGAAGCTCTCTCTAATTCAGGTGCTGTCATGGACCAAATATTCTCATAAGAAAAATCAAATGTTTCTCTTTATGTCTTCTCTTTAAAAGGATGAGTAAACTTGAGCAGTTAAATTTTTAAAATGCTTGTGGTGCAGTTTAGCAATATCAAAACAAGTCAGAAGCAAATTTATTATGAGATTATAAAAATAAATTTAAAAACTAGATTTCGGAGCATTTGAGTATGTATTTTTCAAATAACAGCATCTAAGGTTGGGAAGAATTAAAAATGTCAGCTCCTTTTAGTTTGGCTGTTTCTTTAGCAAATATAAATGTAGCAGAAAAAGTCCATTTAAGTTAAAAAAATTAGAATTTGAAAAAATCTTTGATATCCATTGAGTTGTATTCATAATATAGATAAGGCTATAGGGGCTATAGGGGCTGGGGATTTAGCTCAGTGGCACAAGCACCTGGCTGGTATTTGCAAGATTGTGAGTTCAATCCCCAGTGTATGTGGTTAGGAAATTACCTTAACAGAAAATCTGTCTTTTGACAGATTTTGACAGATCCCTCTCTCTCTCTCTCTCTCTATATATATATATATAGTTCTATATATATATAGTTCTATATATATATATAACTATATATATATAACTATATATATATAACTATATATATAATACCAGTATAACTATACATATATAGTTATATATATATATATATATATATATATATATATATATATATATATAACAATATGAACTCTAAGCAATTTCAGAAACTAGTCCATGTTATATAAATTTCTCAAACCCTTGGTCTACCTTCTCTAAGTTCTTTTGAACACATCTTCATGTTAAGAAAAAAGTCAGTGGAATATGATCACCAGTGTAACAGTCATGTGAGTGATGAAAAGGATGCAAAGGTGGGCAGTGTAAAACTGTGCATAGCTTACAATGATAGGCTGAACAGGTGAGATTTTATTCAGCAATAGCAGATGGACACTAATGCTACAGTTTAGATCTAGACTGTTTCCCCAAAACCTTACAAGTTCAGAGGTAGAACTGCTCACAGGAGATTGTATTGTGGGGGCATTATGGTGCATTTGTGTTAGGAGGTAGAGAGCTGGTCAGAAGAGGGAGACCACTGAAGGCAGGGTCTGGATGGGTATACTTCCTTCCCAGCTCCTTTTTTCTCTGCATCCTGGCCCCTATGACATGAATGAGTTTTTTTATGGTGTTTTCATTATGTCATTTCTGAATTTGAGCCTGACAACCATGGAATGAAGCTGTCAAATACGTGAATCAAACCTCTCCACCTTTAAATTGTAGGTAATGGGTATTGTATCTTAGCAATGAGGAAAGTGGTCAAGACAGATTTTGATACCAGGGAAGCAGGATCATTACTATGATTTTACTTGACAATGTAGTTTAGAAGCCTTTGAAATCTGATCATGAGAGCAGTTTGGAATACTTTGGAGATATTAGCCATTAGAATGTCATAAGTAGAGCAAGCAAAGATTGAAGGATTCTGACTGGAATTCAGGAGACAAAAAATCCTGTAAAAATACAAACAGGAAAGGCCAGGCTCAGGTTTCCTTTGGGAACAAATGCAGCACTGACAATTGGACTCGTGGGCCATGTTTTCCCATGTCCTGAAGCTTTGTAAGACACTGAGATTGAAGTTTGTGGATTATATATCTAGCAGAAATTTCAAAGCAGCCCAAAATCTGGTTGTGGTGTGGATATTGCTGGACACTTTTAACTACATTTTTAGAAAAAATCAATAGCAAATTGCAAAGCTAAAACAATTTAAAGGATTAAACTTTTTCCCAAAGGAAATGTTACAAAGTTGGGGCAAAGGAAAGCAGGGTTAATGAAAAGACTAGCAATGAAAAGAAGCCAAACACTTTGCATCAGGACAATAGAAAAATATCTTAACGGCATCTCAGAAATCAGCAATACCTCACCCTTCACTGACTCAAAGGTGCAAAGGGTAATGGTAAACTACTTTAAAAGACTTTTCCTTGGAGAAGAGGGCCTCAGGATGCAATATTCAATAATGGCCATCAAGGGAACTGATTCTCCAGGATTTGGTTAACAGTGCCCAACTATGTAGCACTCAGAGGCCACTGAAGCCTTGATCCAAGGGCACCTGGCAGCTGCCTGAACACAGAAGATCTTAGCACCATATAAATGGTGCTGTTTTTTCAGTTATGTACAATGCAAGAGTTATGAGTTCATGGATGACTTCCAGATTCAAAGGAAGGCTTAGCAGGGTAAGGAGTGTGCCCCTGAGGAGGCAGTGAATGAAGCTATGAGAATAAAGTACAAACTGTAGTGGAGACTCCAGAAAGTTACAAATGACAGGAATGTGGAATGTGTGCTGAGGAAAGACATTAAAGGCAGTTAGCAGAACCATTTCAATAAAGAGGCCATGAGAGCTCCATAGTGGCAGTACCACCTAAGCCCTTTGGAGTTCACATCTCATCATAACTTGCCTAAGTCTGAACATGGAGCTACAGGATATATTTGTTCTGCTGAGTATCATCTTTCTTTGGTCTCATTCCCTTCTATTCTTCTATTTCTCCACTTTGCAATGAGAATTTTTATCCTGTACCATTGTATATCTGCAATGTTTCATTTTCTGCCTCAATTTTGCAGGCATTCACAGATATAAGTTTGCCTTGAGTCTCAGAGGAGACTGCAGACTTAGACTTTTCAGATGGAACTGTTAAAACAGCCAACAATTAGAGCTGAATTAAGCATGCTTTGAAAAAAAGAAAAACAGCATATGAATCTTTGGGGTTAGTGGCAGAATTATGTGATTTACATTAGATTTTCTATGCAATGCTTCATGTATTCAGAGGGGGGACTTTCCCAAGGTTATTGGATTATGGGGGTACTATAGCTGACTTGCAGTTGTTATGACGTAGGGGGTGGTCAGAAGAGCTGGGCTGTCCCGACCAGCGGGTAAGTCAATGAAGACCCTAGAGGGGGAGTGGGGATGAGATAGGACAAGAGATATGAGAAATGGAGACAAGACAGGATTCTGATCAAGTCTTGTTTATTTAGGGATAGCTCAGCGTATATATAGGGAGTGGGGAAATGAGGAAGTCAAGTCATTTGATGTAGTCCGGTAGCTAAGCAACCATGAGTGGTACTAACCCTTTGGTGGGAGTATCTAGGCAACAGTTGGGTGGGCTCAACTTTCTGGCAGGAGTAACTATGGGCAACGGTGGGAGGAAGTAGGGAAACAAAAACTTGTCTGGGGAAACAGAAGCTTATCCTTATGAAAGCAGGAGTTTGACTAATACTCGTAGGATGGCGGTTATTGTAAAATGGATCTTATGAAATGGAGAACAGTTACAGGTCCTCAACACTGGGCCACTCCAGGATATGATCTGGAAAGGTACATATTTCTCCCTGTCACCCCTCTTCTCCCTCTGCTTTCTGGCTGCCATGCCATAAACAGATTTTCTTCTTGGAAAGCCCTTGAACCATACTGTTTTCTGCCTTCAAGTCTTCTATAGATGAATTAAAATACAAAATTTTGAGGCAAAATCAACTTCTTCATTAAGTTACAGGTATCATATTATCTCTCAGTGATGAGGAAAGTAACTACGACAAGTGCTAACAGTATATGGAAGTTACATTATAACATATTCCAAAATACCGCAGCAGACTTGGATCTGTATACTTATGCTTTGTTCATGAATTTCAGAGATAACTTTCCAACTATTTTATAGTATGTACTGGAATAATTCATACCTTTGCACTGGTCCTAGATGCCACAACTATAAAAAGATTATGATATATGAAAGGAAAATTTTTTTCCTCTGGAAAAAACAGGATATATTTACAGAAGGAAAAAATGAATTTAATTAAGCAAATCTTTTTTTCATCTTGCTTTTATATTAACACAGAGGTTATTTACAAAAGCTAATACAACTTGAAAAATATGATCCCAATTAGAATTGTTTGTGACAGACAATGGTGGAAGATTCAGTTGAATTTGAAATATTAATTTGAGGCTAGACCTACAATCAATTTTAACCTCTCATGAGCCTTATAACCTTAGTTTTTTAATAGGGAAAGAGAGAGACAGAGAGTGCCATATTAACCATAACTCTTAGAATAGTGATTATTAATAGTAGAGATTAAAATAGTTAATTTGAATATTAATTTGTTAAGCAATACTATACTTTCTTGGAGCCTAACACACTTTTTGTCATTTCATGGCATAACTATGGGAGTGTCATACTCAAGTATATTTAGAATATTTCTATTTTTGAACTATAAATTTTAATTTCATGAGTTTTATTATATTAAATAATGAGTTCTTAACAAGAAGATATCACAAAAATAAAGTACTGTGGTTTTAATAATTATTGGATGTTTACTCAAATGCATCAAAATTTTCAACATCAAGTAGTTCTGGGTATACAAAGTCTAACAAAGGACAACAGAAATAAATTCCTACATGAACTACAATGAAAATACTAATACTACCCTATAAACAAATCTTCACTTCATTTATCATACCTAAGGCAGTCTTCACATATGACAATAGCACAGTCCATGCACAGGCATCACTTATGCCGTTAGCCCATGTATTTTGTTTTCCTGGCCTTGTTGTATGACATACTTGACATGCAGCTGCTCTTGCTGCTTTTCAGGAGGTTCTTATAATACTATGCAATGTGTAGTTAATTGAATATAAAATATCAATAAAATAAAATATTAAGTTCTAAATATGTAGTGTGTGTTTAGAACAAACATCAACATTTTTACATCAGCTGGGTACTTGCTTACAAAACCTAAAAGGTAACATCAGAATTAAATTCCTATATAAAGTACAATGAAAATTCCAATAGCATCCTAAAAAACAAAATCTTTACTTCAGTTGTCACACCCAAACAATAAGAAAACAAGACATCAATTAAACAAAATAATAGATGTGTAATCAATGTTTAGAATATACATCAATATTTTCACATCAGCTGTGTGCTTGCTTACAAAACCTGAAAGATAACATCAGAAATAAATTCCTATATGAACTACAACTAAAATATCAATAGCACTCAACAAAAAAATCTTTACATCAATTATCATAACTAAGTAATAAGAAAGTAAGATTTCAATGAAAGAACATATCAAATGTGCAATGATTGCTTAGAATAGACATCAGCTTTTTCTCATCAGCTGTGTGGTTGTTTACAAAACCTAAGATATAACATCATAAATAAAAAACTATGTGTAAATGCAGTGTAAGCACAAATAAAAGTCTGCCATAGAAAGAATCCTTGTTTCAACCATCATAACCAAGGAAGGCAACCTTCACTCATGACAATTGCATGTTCCATACAAATCACGCACTGACAGCACATGTGTTTAGCTTTCCTTTCCCATATGGCAGGCCATTCTTGTCATTTCTTTCCTTTTTTTGTTTTGTCAGGAGCTTCCTACTATTTTGTACAATGTGCACATAGTAAGAAAGGAGGATATAGCAAAATAAAATATTAAATGTGCGAAGAGTACTTACAATACATATTAACATTTTCACATCAGCTGTTTACTTGCTTACAAAACCTAAGAGATATGATCAGAAATAAAAGCTTATATGAATACAATGAAAGTAACCCACAGAACTCTTCAAGAAAAATAATCTTTGTTTCAACTGTCACACCCAAGTAAGCCTTCATACATGAAAATTGCATGCTTCATATAGAAGTATCACTTACACTGATAGCACATATGTTTTATTTTTCTGTTTATTTTTGTAGGACACAGTTTATATCTTTTTTGTTTTCCTGTTGTCATAGTAGGTCTTTGAAATAATGCATTTACATGTTCACCTGTCAGTTCATCACTGGGTACCACAATTTTTTGCATAGCTTTTCCCCTGCTGTAAATGATCTCTTTGTGGTCCAGTCACAATCTTATGAGAAAATTTTTCTGAGTATTTTGAATTTGTTATTTTCTTTGTAACCTAAGAAATTATCTATGCTCCACACATTTAGCATTAAGTAAAACACAACCATTGGCCAATTGTTTGCATTCCAAATGACATGATAGTTGCTGCGTAACTTACTGTTTTTATTTGCCATATATGATGCCAAAGTAAATCTTTCTGAAATTCACAGATTTATTATACAATTCTAATTTTTGAAGTTGCAATATTTCATTTGGAATTTCTGCTTTGTTCCTGTGTACAGTTCCTGTACTGGTCAACTTGTGCTCCATTACAAAATGTAACATCAATTGGAAACTGGTAAACCAATTGATGAATGTCCCATCCTAATTAATTCGGGAGATAGAAATAACAAGTCTATTTGCAACATCATTTGGTTTATTATTATACCAGTATGGACCTGATGGCTGAGTTTAAATAAACATCTATGTTAAAAGCATAAATCTTGGCATCCACAAGGAAATAAATTTTCATGTCACATTTTGACCCATCACTTTTCCATAAGTCTTTTACATTCTTATGTTCACCATGAGAAAACCCTGATAAATATAACATATGTATGCATGATTTCAGTTCAGCTAGTACACTGTCATAATAAATACATTTTTTGGATATGATTATTGGTGTATATAGACTATTTTACTTGCATTTTGCCTTTGTTATTTCACAGCATCTTGTAGCACTTTTGTCTGTTACAATTTCCAACACTGAATGGCAGTGCTTGCATTTTTTCCAAAACCTTTTACCCTTGCCAAGACCCTTACCATATTTTTGGAACTACTTGTAACATTCCATGAATGGCCATTTTGGAAAATATTGACTAGTCAAATATATACTCACTTCGCTGCTTTCTTTATCATTTGAATCAAGGAAGTCTACATTCCTTGTGTCTGTATCAGTCAATTCATGCTCCATTTCATTGTCATAGCAACTTTGGCTCACGTTGCCTTCAATGTCATCATCTTCATCATCATCATACACCTGCAACATTCTTCTGTTATGAAAGTGTGAAAGTGCCTATTTTACCATAATGGATCGTATTCATCATTCATGCACAAGTAATCTGATGATTCACTTTTGACCTCCAAAACTTGAAATTCTGGTTTTCCATGTGCCCCTGCAATGAATTGGACTGCTTCTATCAGAAAAATCAAAAGAAAACTCTAAACAAATCCTGGGTGGTGTGGGTCCCACAGATACTCTGTGATGCTCAGGTAAACATACACAAAATCTGTTCCAGGGAAGATAATGTTGGTGTATTTCCTGATTTGACAGTTTTGCATGTGTGCACACACCTTGCCTCTTGTCATACTAAGTAGGTAAGCACAAATATTGCTTCTTATGTCACTCAGCGTAAATAAAAAGATGCACAAGTGGCTACTATTATGCTAAAATAGAAATTTATAGTACAAATGTAAGGGTTGTATATGTAGCACGCTTGGTTATGCTTGGAGGATTATTATTGTTTTAGACTGTATACCTTTCTGTGAAAAAAATTTTTAATCATCAAAGAAGCTAAATGTAAAGGACTGATTCACAATGTCTTCTTTAGTATCTTAAGTTAGGTCATCTTACACACTGAAGAGTATGATTACTTGGGTATGTATTTGAGAGGCAAACATGAATCAAATGAAAAGAAAACCTGAAATTTTTGTTTCAACTAATGTAATATGTTTATCATAATTTTCTAAATGAAAGAAAATCTACTTTCTAAAAAAGCAATTGAGCAAAGAAGCTCTCAATATGGAATCAAATGCTATTTTATGCTGACTATTTCATATTCCAGAATTTTGAACATATTACTAAGAAATTGCAAAGTGATTATATGAGACCTCTATTTCTGGGCAGGACATAGAAACAAAAATTATTGCTTTTATGTTAACTAGTAAAAGAAGCTGGATGCCCTTTGAAAACACATAGCTCTTACTAAAAATCTTTTGGAGTTGAGGATGAAATGAAACCTAAATAAGTTCACTTTCATATAAATGACAAGTCCTTCAAAGAAAAGGAGAATTCCACAGTTGTTCTCATCTTGTGGGAGGTAGTAGAAGAGGAGGTACTTGCCATAGAAAGAGTAAGGAGAAATTAGCTAAACTTTTGATGAACTTTTAATGGCTTGTGTGTAGGTTGGCATGAAAGATTGATTTCCAAGGAGACTGAACCACAAAGCAAATCTGCAGCCACACACTGAATCATTTCCACATGTTTGCACCTACTGCTTGAGAGTACAATGCCAAAAAAGTTGGAGACAGGGCAGAAGAGAGGAAAGAAATGCATCCTGAGGTAGGTGGAGCCTCTTCTAACTACAATACTGAGGAGGGGAAGATTGTTGAGGAAAGCTGAGACATCCTGGCTTCCCTCAGCACACAGGCTGAAGAAAACACAAGAAAAGTTTTGGGACACCCCAGTGTTTCATAGCAGAGCAGGCAGGCTTTCTTTTAAGCATAAGGAGGAGGAATCCAGATGAAAAGATGTGTTCAGATTTCGAATACACAAATAACAGTGGAGATCCAGATTGCTGGTAGCCAAACAACAGAGCAAAGCAAACAAACCTGGAGTAATATCATTTATTGTACAGAGATATGGAAGTTCAATTCCAAAGTATAAATAAATAAATAAATAAATATGCAACATCTAAATTTGACAGTCTCAAACAACCTAAGACACGATGAAAGAAAATCCTGAATCTTCCCTGAAAGATATATGCAAGTACTACAGAACTCAAAATAACTAATGCTTCAATAAGGTTAGTCTAACTCAACCTTGTATCACTGGCAAGGCTTTCAACTTTCTTTAAAATAAAGACATGATATTTTCTGGAAGTTAAAATCATTGATTATAGGTTTTGTAATGTTTTATAAGGAATATCTTACATAGGAGGAAAAGACATGAGAACCACTAAAACAAAGCAAAGAAAAACAAGTGGTATGAGTACTATGGTCAACAACAACAACAACAACAACAAAAAAGACAATAAAAGCAGAAATAGAGATGGCCCAGTTTTCTGACTTACTAGACACATACTTTAAAATAACTAGGTCAATGAAATTTTGAAAAACTGTGTTGATAAACATATCATGAAAGATAATTTATTATACTCAAACATGGTGAATATTACTATGGGCAAATAATATGTCAATATATGCAATAGAATAACTGAATTGATACAGAAATAAAAGGAAAGTTGTAGTGTAGGTATATCATTTCTGATGTGTCTTATGTGGAAGAAGATAGATGGTCTCAAAGAAATAGTACAAAGAGAACACAAAAGTAGTTATGAAATAATCCCCAATATAAAACCAAAATAAAGAAAAACACAATGCAAATTCAAAACTAATAGGTTTGTATAAGTATAGGGTTTGAAAAGCGGCAGCTTTATGGTTTAGTGAACTATGCAGTCATATAAGGCCAGGTGCTCTGAGGTACCCTCTGCACGTGGTTCAATGCTTGGCTACTTCAAATTCTTAGCCTTTAAAAAATATCTGTGGATTTTTGTTTTGCATTTTGCCACTCAAATTACATAGTCAGTTCAGAGAAAAAGACACCAGCAGAAAGAGTAGTGGGATCAGCTTATTAAGAGCTTTGAATATACTATTATACAAAACATGTCATCACGTGTTCCAAATTTCCCAGAACAATCCTGGTTTATAATATTGCTTCATCTTAACTTTTACTGGAGTCGTCTACCAACTCTGCAGTATCCCAATTTGAGCACAACTTGTGTGGCTACTCTATGTTAATCAGGGAATCAAGGGGATATTTATAAGCAATGATGTGTTCAGGGGAGGTACATTTTTCAGGGATACTCTGTAGGTTTCACTGTGAAGAACCGTGGAGAAAACTGTGCCTAAAAATAGGAAGCATGCTTTGGCAATCCAAAAGTGACAGTGGCCTGAAACAAAGCAAGAACTGAGAAGAAAGAAAGAAGTGGAATACATGAGATTAGGCAAATGTTTGGATGCAGACAATATGGGGAAGAGAATGATCAAGCGTGGTATCCTTGTCTTCAGTTTGAAAGATTCTTAGGTGATGTTTGCATATAAAGCTCGAAAGAAAAGTAAAAGACCTGTTTGTAAACATGTTAAATTTAGAGTAACCTATGACATAGTTATAAATGCCCATTGATAAATGAGTATAATAGTGAACTGGAGTCTCTAGAAAAGAGGTAAGAAAGTAGAACTGTGGATTTCGAAAACGTGAAGACTCTTTCTTCTCTCTTTAGCTTATGTGTCATTATCATGTCTGTTCTTATTGAAAGGAATCTGTTTATGAGAAGAAATTTACCCTTCCAACCCTGGGGGTTAGGACTAAGCAAAAAAGAAAACTCTCTCCTGTGTTGGCACTCCTCAGTGCCCGGTACCAAAACTATATCACTGACTGCTGTACCTGCACTATTTTATCTTTTCTCCTCACAGCCTCCCTGTTTTTCTTATTGTACACCAGCTAATGTTGCCAATGACTATTTTGACATTTTGGAATTTCCTTTTGTCTTAAAACATGTTTTTATTTTATTTTTAATTTGATTTAAAACTTACTGCTTTAATTTTAGACTTGTTTTTATTTTCACATCTTAAAATATCTTACTCCTTTTCAAAGGAAAATGTTGTAAATCCTACTTTATATTTCAGCTTTCATACTTTCTCTTTTTAAATTTTAACTTTTGTGTAAATTTGAAATTATTACAAGATAGATTTTTAAAAGACTTAACTCAACATTTATTCATTTAAAAGGCAAGTGTCTTAGTAAAATATCCAACTATATGTAATTTGTAAGAGCCATGGAGCCATGTTTAACCCTAAAGCTACCAAAATAATAATGATAATAAATAAGTCAATAAATTTGGGTGCTTCTATATATATAAAGTGAAAGGTTTTTTTTCTTTTTAAGATAAAGCATTACAGAAACAGATATCATGGTTTTATTGAGATGGTAGTAGATTCTCACGTAGTTGTAAGAGTTCATACAGAGAATTCTAAGCTTATATGGCTTCACTGGAAAATTGTGCTAACCATTTAAAGAAGAACTAATAGAGGAAATTATGTCAATACTACCAAGAGGATCCACAGCAAACCTATAATGTGTTCAAAGCTGAACTGTGTATTCTGGTCCTTGAACTCACCAACTATAATTGTGCATTCATCAGATTCTCCTTTGTCTCTGTCAGTTTACTTCATGTATTTTGAGGGTCTGTTGCTTTATGACTACATGTATAGTATCCTGACATCTGTCTTGTGGGTTGATTTTTTTCTTTTTGTTCATGACGTGCTATCTCTATTTGTTTCTAGTAATTATCTATGGTCTGAAGTAGGTTTTGCCACACATTAGTCTAATTTTTCATATTTTTACTTGATTAATATTTACAGAGTATATATCTTTGTAAAATTTTTATTCCAACACTTGTGTTGTTAAATTTGGGTAACAGGTAATTTGGGTCATATTATTAATCCATGTTTTCATCTCAGTTCTTTGATCATCATATTAAAACTACAGTATTTGTGTTTAAAGTAACTGCTGTCTTAGGACAAGTTTTCCATTTTAATATTTATTTTGTATTTGCTTCTTTAGAATTCTCCCCCCACTCAGTCCCCATCTCCACCTCATCTTTGTCTCCCTCCCCTTATCCCTCTCCTTCTTCTTCCCTCTTCCTTGTCTTACTGTAAATTTACTTGAACCCAAATAATCTATTTTGATTTGTATTCAAATCGAAAAGTTCTTACCAAAATTCTCTGGGACAAAGAGTTTTTAGATTTTGGATCTATTTTTTTATTTTGGAAAATTTACATATACATTATGAAATAGCTCAGAGGTGGGATTAAAGTCTAAATACGAAATTCTTTTAAATTTCGTTTATGTCCAATATATACAATGTAAAGGAAATTTTGTATAATACTTTTAGTATGCCTATGCTTTGTCTTTGACCAGTCACATAAGTTAGGTATGCAACTTTCCACTTGTAGTATCGTGTCAATATTAAAAAAGTTTCGGTTTTGGATCCTTTCAGATTATTAAATTTTTTTTAATTAAAGATACTCACTTACGTGTTTCTTAGTGTATCGCTTTCTGTAGCTCTTGTGATGACTGAAGATTGTTCTAGGTATAATAATGTATGTACTCTCATATATTGTTTCAAGAAGCTTCAGCACATGTTGGAGCTCATTCATGTACAAAAGTCTTCCTAAAGATTATAGTAGGTGTTAAATGTTTTCCATTTTCTAGAAACAATGTAGCCATTGAAATATCACAGTGTTATACATTATTCACATTTATGGTAAACTTGAATAGACAAACTTACTGTACAGCCAGAGTAAAGAGTATGTCATATACAATGAGAAACAGTACATAACTTAGTTATATGTTACTTAGTGACAAAGAATATGTTCTGAGAAATGTTTTATTGTAGCACCTAATCATTGTGGGAATAGCATAGAAAAACTCCCATGGTTTATACATGATAACTGGACATGGGATGTGTGATAACTGTGTGCCATAGACTACAGCTTCTAGGTCACACACTTGTTTGGCCATGACCCTGTACTAAATAGTGTAGACAATTAGAGCACAAAAGTATCTGTGAACCTAAACAGAGGAAACTACAGTAAAAATTCTAGGCAATAGGAATTTTTCAACTCTATATAGCCTCTCATTTATCCATTGTTTTAAATATTGTTATGAGGCACGTACTGTACTTGGAATGATAATAAATAACTATATTGGTAGTTTGTGTATTCACTGTACTAAAATATTCCTTTGACTTAAAAACAGTTTATGACAAATAGTTGTGCCATGTTATGCCACCAGCATCCTCCTGCATCTTGTATTTACTGTGTGTCTTTATTTATCATGAGACCATAGCAAGTAGTTGAATTTAAACATTTGAGTGTGAGCAAGTACATTGTCAATGTTCATACAATGGCCAAATCATCTAAGAATGCAGGCTAAGAATCTCAGGGTATATTTTCATCAAAAAGTGACACATGGCTGCATGTGACTTATAACAGGCAGTTACTGGTTTCAACATTTTATCATTTCAAGTGAAGTGTAGGAGCCATAATTTTGCCTGTTCATTTCACAGAATTTCTTGATGGAAAGAGGAAGTCCCAGAAGGTCAAGGAAAGAACAAACTTCTACTGACTACTTACTCTGTGAGGGCTCCAGAGTTCCAGAATGTAGTGGGGAGGAAGCCACAGAGAGGTGAAAAGAAGGGATGGACTTTCTCCAGTTATAAGGGGAATAAAAGGAGTTTTTATTTTTCTGGGAGTTGTCCCTCAACAGCACAGCAAAGAGCCTCTGAGTCAGGGAGCTCCAAAGGGCGGCAGGAGTTGGCAGCTACGTAACAGTAAAGCTCCATCTAATCAATATATAACTGACACTGGAAGCAATTCAGTGGTCTGCGAAGCAAGCAAGATTTACATGGTTAAAAATTTGATCTTCTGGACTATTTTTAAAAATCAAATGTATACACATTTGAAGTTGACACAGGATAGCCTTTGTGCTAATGGGTCTCTGCCTACAGTGCTAATCAAGAGCCTAGGGACAACTACACAGAAGGCATTTCTTTTGAAAGCAGATTGTTGGATCATGCACTAACTGAGGTTTAATATCTATGGAAATGTCATAGTTATCTTACAAAAGGGCTTTACTATCTTAAAATTCCCAACAGTACTCGATCAGTGTTTTCAATCACCCTGTAGTCTCTCTTTTCTTGTTTTTGATTGTAACCATTTAGTGTATGTGAAGTTTAGTGTATGTGAAGTATCTTTATGGTTTTGATTTGCTTTTTCTTAATGATTATTGAGTCACACTTTTTTACATTATCATGGACTACTTGTATCTATCTTAGAGAAATGTCTTCAGATCATCTGCTCATTTTTAATTAGATATTTATTTATATTTAGAGTTCTTTATTCTGGATACTAAGATTATGCACACAAACAATTCATAGAGGCTTCTTTGCATATTTAAGAAAGACTGGAAGTTCAGGCAATGTGCCTCTGAGAAGGCAGTACAGGAAGCTATGAGAGGAAAACCCTAAGTGAAGCACAGAGTGTGATGGATATCACAGGAATTCCGGGATGTCAGGAATGTGGAGTGTCTTCTGAGGAAGTTACAGTCAGTTGAGCAAACCAACCTAAAATAAAGGTCATGTGGATTGCAACTGCCATGCTATAGATGGCAGGACTATCCAAGTCCTCAAGAGTTAACAAATCAATTCAACCTGCCCTGGGTGCCAGACACAGAACGACAGGAGTTAATGCACGTCTTACTGGGTTTTGATTTTGTTTTGACCTGATTTCTTTCTTTGCCCTTATTCCTCCCTTTAGAATGTTTACTTTGTGAAACTGTATTTTGGAAATATTTAACTATAAATTCTCTGGGATGAGCAGTCTTGATAAATATCTTTGGTCCTTGATGATGTCTCAGATAAACTTGAAATAATTTAGAGATAATTTCCAAGGGTATGCATTTTTCATCTTAGGTTCCAAGGAAGATTAGAGTTATAGTATAACTGATTTAGATATGCTTATTCAGTTGAATTTATCAATCCAATTGTGTTATCTCTAAGTTCATCTTTGGCTTGAAGACATCAATATCTTATGTTCTTTTTCAGGGTCAAGATAAACTGGAATCTCTTAGTTCACAAACACATTGATAACAAAAGATAAATCTCTGCTCAAAATGCTTTTATTTATGGATAAGAAGAAAGCTAGGTACTATGTCTAGGAGAACAAGGACATTGGAGTGATGGAAAAATTCAGTAAAAACTGAATTAACAAAGATGATGATAGTCTATTTCTGTTGCTATAACAAAATATCTCATATCACCTAATTTATAAAGATCATAAATTTATTGTTAATAGTTACAGAGACTAGAATTCCAAGATGTAGATACTCATAGATCCAGTGTCTAGTTAAGGCTCCTTTCTACTTCCAAAATTACTCCATGGTTACTATCCTCCCTGGCAGAAGTCGAAGGGTAAAGAAGAAAACACTGATATTTTTAAAATGCATAAATCCATTCACAAAGACCTACTAGTTTAAACACATCCTAAAAGTAAACCTTATAATACCATCTTATTGCAAATAATTGAATTTTAATAAATGAATTTTGGGATATACAGTCAAATTTTAGCAGTTTGCAAGGGTAACATTTTGTTGGATATAAGTAGAAGGTTAATCCTACTGCTCTGCACTTTTGCAGGAAAACACTGGACATTGTTTTTAAAATTTTATTTCAGTATTTAATGAATAAAAAGCTTTATTGAAATACATGTCTATGTACCAACATAAAATATGTTTTTATGCAATAATCATTAATAATTTATTTTAATTTTTTATAACTTTGGTTTTTCTCTTTGATAATGAATCAGCTTCCCAACATTACCTAGCAAAACAATTTTTGTCCTCTAATAACTTGTGTTCACACCTTTAATATATATTAAAATGTTTTACCATCAGTTATTTTCTCCTGATTTTTCTGTTAATTTTATATGGCTTTCAGTTGCTGTTGTACTAACCTCCCAAGTACATAATGCACATATGTATGTATATTTCTATATATAATTATAAATATCTTTATTATATATTATGTCTATAATTGTCACATATCTATTCATAACTATATATATATATATATATATATGATTATCTTGGATTACACTACACTTGATAGCAGTAGGAACAGATTTGTTAATTATTTTTCTGTTTCAGAAATTTATAGCTGCTCAAAATTTGCCACCTCATGTTACTGGAGTTGAATTTCATGAAGCCAATAAAGTATCTTGAGAAAAAATGTGATCTTTATATTAAACAGACTTCCTCTCGAAGAGAATTATATATTATCATTTTACTATCTTATTAGTAATATTTAGAATTATTCTTGATATTTTAGTTTTGGTCAAGAGGAGTCTGAAGCATTTCATATTTTTGTTGTTTTAGAATACTGAAACTACTAAAAATCAGCAGCTTTTCTGTAGATAGTGCTTATATAATTAACAAATTTCTGAACAAAGAATCTATTTAGATTAATTTAGTTGGTATGAATATTTTCCCCCACTCTTTCCATCCTCTCCTCTTTTCTCCTGATCTCTCTCTTTCTCTCTCTCCTTGTCTCTCTCTACATGTATGAAAACATGTGTTCATGTTACAAAATTATTTTGAGATCTTAAATCATCTATCTAAAAATTGATTCCTATAGGTTAAGAATGAATGCTTTCCATGGAAGAAAATGAGAGACTTCATGTAAGTATCTTCAGAAGCAATAACATATATACCGATTTCTTACCCATTCAAATGATCTATTTTTTTTCCAAGTACATTGTGGTAACTCTTTAACAATCTTGACTCCTTTTTAGCAATGTACCAACAGTCTCATAAGGGTTCTTTACCAAATCTGTAACTTAGGAGATACCTGAGATCTTCCTTCAGAGAGCTGATTGTATTTTGGGCTCTTCTGTGTACTTCATGCCTTTTTCTTTTCTTTTTTTTTCTTTATCCATATGAGGCTATGTAAACATTATTAATACTTTTGTCTTGTGAAAACCAATGACCTTTGACACTAAACATGAAACAAGACTGCTTCAGTCATATTCCTCTTATATTTTATTAGATCTTTAATTTATTTGGACAACCAAGTAAAAAAGTAGAGTGACCACAATTTTATAGGTTGAAAAAAGTATTCCATTCAAATATTTACAGTACTAAAAACTAAAATGCCAAAACAACTCCTGAGAAACCTATTTTCTATACCATAATTGTATGGTACCCATGTCCTACACTCCAGGGAATGATAGAAAAACTTTTTTGCTCTTTATAGTTTTACCACACTGTGTTTTATCTTCGTTTTCTTGCATATTCTAAGCAGGAGCATTGCTGAAGTGTTAGTCTGCAGGAACTCTCTCCCATTCCCCTAAAAATCACATTAAAAATGCTAAATCACCAATGAATCTTTGCTGCCCAGGTTAGGACAGCATAAAACTTGTAAAATTTCAGAGGCATGTTTAAAATTATCTGTCATCTATCTGATCTATCTATATCTGAGTTATGCTTTTTCCTGACAAACTTGAGCAGTAATTGTTTATCTGCTTATTTTTGTAGTTACAGTTTCATTTTTTTCATTTTTGTTCAGATATAAGCATCAAGAAACAGCAGTTTTATTAATGATAAAATTCTACTTCTAACTGTTGAGCAATGTGTTCCACATTTCTTTCTACCCCCATTTTATGTCTCTCAATTATTTACTGGCTCTGATGCACTTTCAGAAGTCTCTGAAGAACCATAACACACTATTCACAAAATTCTGGAAGCATCAGTTCATTGCATAATTCTAAAATAGTTGACCACTCTCACAATCCCTTCTTAGAGATCTCTGAGAAACTACTGGTTTTGAATTGTAAACTATCTATTTCCTGTTATAAGCCTTTCCAAACAAGGCTGGAAGTTCACACTTGCTAACTTCATTAGAATGTTGAAGAAAACAGTCTGCAACCCTAAGATTTTCACAAGTGCCAGCACACACATTCAGTGTTTATGGAATGCCCATCACGTATAAATTCTATGTATTGGAGAACAGAAAAATAAATAAGATAAATACATAAATAAATAAATGTTACAAAATTATCCCCGTGTATAGAAGCGTGAGGTCCTCTGTATTCACAGCAGATTCAGACCATGCATTAGAGAGCAACTGAAACAGGGCTGCCACAGAAGACCAAGGGACAACGGTTGATCCAGAGATCTGTTTAGAAAAGTTGCTGCCTGGTCAGTTTTTGTATAATAGCTGCACGCATGGCTAATGACGTGTGAAATCATCAATCTTGACAAAATAAACAGTCTCTCAACAGTCATTAAAAAAAAAAAACTAGATAAGATTTTTCAACTTCTACAGCTACCAGCAGAATATGAAATGTTATATTTGGTTATCATGAATGAAGACATTAGTTAAATGCAGTTCAGCTCTTCCAATCTTTTTAGTAAAACATTCAAGGAGAAGTGCATGTCAGGATTCAAACTTGTTTAACCTGAAAAGTAAGAGTTGGCATAATGCAATCGCATAAAGAATTCCATTCTGGAAGAGTAATAATGAGATGAAAGAAAGCTGCTGGTACTGCATGATCCTGACTCTATCCCAGCCACTACTGCTTCCCACTCACTATCTGCCCAACTCAGCGAAGTACCCACGTGTGCAACCACTTCTCACAAATGGCAAATCAGCTGCAGTTAGCCTGTGCATCTCACCTTGGAAGAAAAGTTAAGTGATTAGAAATATATTTCTCAGCCTTACTCTTTCTTCCTCCCTTCTTTTTCTCTTTTCTCATTTCATTCTTCAAGCTTTCTTTTATGCTTCATTGGCATAATATTCCTCATACAGTAATAAATGTTGAGGTGGTTTGGGGGCACCTATGGGAGATAGAGAAAGAGGAAAAGGTACTGAATATGACAATAAAGATATAAAATATTAATAGGAGAAATTTTAGTTTACCTATCCCATAATGCAAAAGTCAGTTAACACACATGTAAAACCAAACAAAATAACCTATAAGTGACAACAGAATAAAAACCCATGAATACATACAATAGGCTATGAAGTCATGCACTCAGCTTTACACTTTAAATTCATTGCTGGCACTGTATGAAAATGAGTACTTCCAATCCTGCCTTCACTAAATCCTAGTGTATCCATAAACATTGTGTTGATTTATACAATCCTAGTGAAACCATAAGAACTGTACTGGTTTTACTCATTCATTTATCTTTTAGTATAGTACTTAGAGAACATTTGGCTAGGTTCAGAATACTGTGATTTTAAGAAGCAAGGTCAGCAGATTGCTGTAGCTGCTGGTTTCAAAAAGGAGCCTAAAGAGAATTCTTTCTGTGGTCTGTAGGCCATTTCAGAACTTTGGAAATGGAATAGTCAATTCATCAGAAAGAAATAGCAGGTGAGCATGGCGGACTTTAGGGGGCCTGCAGGGGAGGGACCCTGGTGCATCTGGACCTGCACAGTGTGGTTGACTTGGGTTGTGGGGAGAGCAAGGAATTCTTCCCCTCTCTGGGGGGCAACTGTGATCCTGCCTGCGTGTGAGCTGAGAATCAGACATCTCATGTCATCCTGTCCCCCATCCAGTGTCCCCCCTCCCCTTACCCCCTGCCTAGCAAGTGGGAGCCAGTGAACTACACATCTTGTGTAAAGATTGACTATGTTATTTAGTATGAGCTCCTTATATGCAAAAATAAGGACAACCATTTGGAAGAAAACAAGAGACAATATGACAGATAGTGAAGATCTCTGGTTGTCTAGCTTTGAAATTTATGCTTTCTTATGTCCCATTCTGTTCTGTTTTGTTGTGTTTAATTTTACTCCCTTTTAAAATAAAATTAAAAAAATTTTAAAAAAAAGAAGAATGCAGCCAGCGTTTCACCTTTGTGGCCACCTGGGAAGGATTGTGGGTAATGTAAATAGATCCACACAACCATCCATGCTCGTTTTTTGCACTGGTATCGCCCATCTTGCAAGCACAGTCAGATTAAAATTGAGTATATATGCTTTCTGAACTGAAGGAATCTTTGTGTCTTACTTCTTCCTCAACTCAGAGCATTTTGGGAAATGGGGGACTCAGCTGCCTATAAACAGAGTATTTAAAGCATTCTTTCTCCTTTATTTGGAGCTCTTTCTGCTTTTCTCAATTAAGATACATTGTAGAGATTTATATAAAGTGAGTTTTTAATTTGTGGTTTATCCCTCCCAATTTAGAACAGAATAAAATTGGAAATATAGAAAAGGTAAATGAATTCGTCATAGTCATATGCCTAATTGGCCACAATTTTATATCACATCATGTATTGTTTTTTGTTTGTTTGCCTTTTCTAAAACTGAATAATAATTCTTAGATTTTTTTTCACAGTTCCATTTTACATGTGAAATTTGATTATAGAAGTGCTATTTCACAAAAGAAAATAAAAATGCTAAACGTAGGGAAAAAGAAAAAAAAGAACAAAGTCTACACAATTAAAGTTAGGCAGAGGGCAAGCAGACATGATCAGCACCAAGACAAGGAAGTATAGGTACCTGTCACATGGATAGTAAAGCTCAAAGTGGCACACTTGTTTCATCTGTTGGTTGCTTTGTCCTTGTCTTTTTTATCTTTATTATTTTTAATGCTGATGGTTGGACTCAGGGCCTTTTCACTTAGCTGCATCTCAGCCCCCTCTGTTTTTCGTATCTTGAGAAAGGCTCTTGGTAATTCACTGGATCGCACAGGCCAGGTTTGAACTTGCCGACTTCCTGTACCAACCTCCCAAAGTGCTAAGATTATAGGCCTTTACCAAGTCACCAGGCCTTGTCTGATGACTCTCCTTGATCTCAGCTTTTACAGCGCCTCAAGAATCTTCCACAAACCGCGTCTTACTCCTGGCTTCATTTGTTCTTGAATTCCAGTTCCTTGAGCTTTAGCCTAAACTGTTTCATATAGTAAATAAACAAGGTTTCTTTAATGTGAAAACAGATACTGACGAGTTATTACATAACTACTCTGACATAGGTAATACAGCTGCATTTTATTGGACATTTTAGACAAAATTTCCCAAAAGAATGTTGAGAAGATTTTTGGTAACACAACAGGTTAGTAGCTGAACTAGTTTAGGATAAAGCAGTGGATGGCTTTCAAACTTTAGCACATAGACGATTATTTTGTCTGCCACCAGGTAAGACTGTTCCTACAATTATAAATACCTTTAAAAAATGATTTTGAAGGTACAAAACACTCCAATACTCAATTTAAATTTATTTGTGATCATACCACAAGCAACTCCACGTAATTTTCCTTTAGTATTTATAGTATAGCCTTATGCCTTTTATGACTTTTAGGAAAGACAAGTGACCTTTAATTAAGGCAACCATTACTATTTTACTGTGTGTTTGTGTTAAAAGTATCTATTATACATTATACTTTTTCTGGTACCAGGAATCAAGCCCAGGACCTTGTGGTGCAGGCCGCTGAGTTAGTTAGAAATATTATTACAGGCAGTGAGACAGGGTTAGGTCCTCAAAGGAGCCAGTGCAGATACCTTACAACTGTGGGGGAGACAAACACCTCCTGCTGTGGGCCAGGCCTCAAGACAAAGGATCAAACAAATGCACCCACATCCTAAAGACTGATATTCTAATTAGTTCCCTATTACCTCGAGGAAGCCTGGAGTCACCATCCCCCTAGGGAAGAGTTATTGCTCCTTAACAATACCCGCTTTCTATGTGATTTACTTCCCCATTTGTCCCTAATGTAATCAATTTTACCTAAACTATTGATGTTATTTGCTAACTATGTTATGTCCCACTGTATGCCCATCTGCCTTGTGAATTCCCAGTCTTCCCCCACCTTAAAACCATGGTTCTACTCTGTAAAAGTCCCTGGAAAGACAGAGTCCTTGGCAGTGTGCTCCAGACCCCTTCTGTCTCTCTTCAGACAGAGCTTTCTTTCTCTCAATAAATATATTCTATTCTTAACCTCCGTTTTTTGTAAAATTCATTTGTGCTTGCCAGGCAAGTGCTATAACACTGAGCAACCTTCCCTGCCCAAATATTTTTTTTTTAAGCAATTGCTTCAGATGATGAAATCATGGTTGTCTTTAATTTTTTCAGTTAGCAGTACCCTAAATAACAGTAGGGCCTGCTTGTCACATGTCTTTCCTGCAGCAGACATTATCAGCTTCAGGTCCAGATGTCATATACAAGCGGGTAGCTTCCATGACCACCAGCTCCGAAATGTCCTAGATGTTATCTGTTCTACTGTGTTTAAAATCAAGTAAACTTGTTCTACTGTGTTTAAAATCAAGTAAAAGTAAAACATAATTTTATTTGGACTATTTTAGAAGAATTTTATACTTATTAAGAAAATTGCAATGTTTATTGTAAAAAAAAAATCAACTCAGAAGATAATTCGCATAAAGGTCAAAAAAAGAGTAAGATCTTTGTTCAACACCACAATAATTTCTTCTGCATTACTGCATACATTCACATGCAAAGATTTATTTCCTAGACATGTAGCTATTAATAAAAACTAAGTGAATACTAAAGACAGATTTAATTTCTTTCGAACCTATGAATTAACTGCCTAGAGAAAAGAGCAAGTAATACTTTTTCACATTTCTTAATTCAGAAATGTGAACTCCTTATTTGAAAACCGTCTGTGTCAGAATTTCACTTTATTTTCCCCTTTGTTTACTTAACTTATTTTAACAAAGATGGTTAAGATCAGTTCACTCTGAAGATTTCTGCAGGTCATTTAATCTCCTGATTAAAGGATTAGTCTCTGGGAGATCTAGCCTCAGGGAAGACAAGTCCTTGTTCTGACCTAATGGAAGCAGTCACATAGGTTCCCATTCTTCCCTCTAGCAGGAGGGCCATCTCCTGTTGGTTTGGCTGTTCCCTGAGCCTTTGCTGAAAAGTGGACTGTAAACCTGAGGAGATACAAGAAAGGTCTATCTATATGCTGGCTGAGTATATTTTAGTGTTATCTGTAAGAAGAAATCCTGTTGCTGGGTTTCTCCTGCTCATTCTCCACCAGGCCTTAGAGTGTTCCTTAAATGGAAAGGCCTCATAGGCCACTAAAATAGAAATTGAGACAGCAGTGTTGGTCTGTGACCTTTTTGGCAGAGTAGGCCCTCCTCACACATAAAATTTGCTGTGACAGAATTTTAGTTTTTTCCCATTTTCCTGCCATGGAAAAACCCCAAAGGAAAACTGAGAAAGATCCCAGTTGAATAAGTTCTGAATAAAGTACCTCACATGGATCATGGCTCACTTCTTTTCCTTGCTCTGTTTCTCAATTTTTAATTCAATTTTGTGTAAATATAGAAAGTAACGCCATACAGACTTCTCTAATTTGGACATGGGGACATCTCATTTTTGTCATTGCACACCTTCAGTCAATAGGTAGTTCATTTAACAGAATATGAAAAATGTGATCACGTATGCTTAGCTGTAATATTAGACATAAATTATTAGTGAACATACTGTTTGAACATAAACATAGAGGCATGCCTGAACTCACATATATGTTGCTAGATGCAATAATAGACACTTTGTGAGAGATAGAACAGGAATTTGTAACAGTCTTAAAGATGGTTTTTAGAAGACAACAGTTTTTGAAGTTAAGCTTCAACATTAAAAAAAGGAATTTGGATATTATATAAAAGTGTTTTCAATTTATATATTAGATGTAATTTTTCATATAAAAGTACTTGAATTATAAAAATATAAGCGCATAATCTGTAACTATTTGGGATCACATGTAAGTACAAATTTTTTTATTGATTTTGATACTTGGCCCACATTTAACATTACATATTCATAACATATTTAACATTACATATTTTATGAGTGAAGCCAGAAATAAAACCTATAAAGGGAAAATACTTTTGTATTCAACTTTTTTACCATGCACAGTCTTTTAACAAAAAGAGGAAAGAAAAGGAGAACAGAGGAATAGAAAAAAATGAGAAGGAAAAGGGAAACTAAGAAAGGAGGCAAGAATGAAGCATTTTCTCAACCAGTGCTAGGATGATGACTTTTTCAAAATTTTTCATTCATAATAGGTCATCCCAAGGTAAATTGGCATCACAGAATTGAAAATTTTTAAATTCCTGGGCTACAATTCCTTTATCTGTGGACATTAGTTTATATGTCTTGGACATCACCAAGCCATTCAGCAAGGTATGGATTTGATAGGTAAGATAAAATTTGAACAATTGAAAGACTTCTTAGAGTTACCAAAAACATATACATTTAGCTTGGGTTTGTATTTAAACATAGAAATGTTGCCTTGTGGCATTATTTGCTAGGGTTGCATTTTTGAGTTTGTTAGGATATTATTAAAATCAGATATGAAAAATTTTGGCTAACTAACAGTTTCATGGTTCCAGGAAAAGGGCACTATCTCTTCCATCTCATAAAAATAGGGATGCAACATGCAGAAAATAAGCCAAATCAGACTTTTATTGTGCAACATCATCTTCGGCCTTCTAAGAAAAGCTCCATAATTTTTTTTTTTTCTTTTTCAGCTCTGTCTTTTATTGTCTGTTGTGTCTAAACTATAGAGTCAGCTGAACATCTGTGTTTAAAATAATTGGCTTAGCTGGCATTTGTTTTCAGAGCCTCTAGTCTCTTTGGTAAAGATCGAATAGGCTGTTTCAATACTGTTAAATCTTTTGTAACTAAAATTAAGCAAAAACTTCAGAAAACAAGGTGCCAGAAAGTTTATTAAAAAATATTCTTTGAAAATAGTGGCATTACACTGCCGCCTAACTCTTCTGTTTAAGGATATAATTGTCCTACTATACTGTGAGACATAAGTTCTTGTAGTGCTTATTTTTAATGTTGGATGGTAAAGAGTACTTAGTATTGATCAAGCACAAAATCTAGATGAGCATAAATAGTCAATTGTTTTAATTAAATAGGTTTTCTAAGCAGTGACATCCTCTTTAGAGGTAAAGGGGCACACTCTCAGTATTGTTAATTAACTTTTGTTCATAGAAATGTGTAAAATCTGTACCTTAAAATATTTCATTGTGTTGTAATTTAGAAGATAAATTTGGATGCCATCACAAAATCTGCATTACAGAATCAAGTTTATTTGAACAGTTCTGTTTTATTTATTTTTCCTGTACCAATATATTTACAGCTGATTTAATATTATTGAATAAAAGGTGCTAAATTAAAATATTTACTTTGCTTAATTAAACTGAAGAGACAGTAAAATTTCCAATACAGAATAAAATTAAGAGGTGATATAAAAAAGTTTATTAATAAAATCTTATTTTGGCAGGGTTCCTCAGTGTTCATTTAATTTAAATTCTATACAGAGAGTTCAACAAAATTATAGCTGAAATTTATTCATTCTTTACTTGGCTTCTTTAGGGAACTGAGAGCTCATTCTTTTTTATAAGAAAAACATGGAGATTATTTAAACTGACTGTTATTATCTCCCTGAAGCTCTTACTCATTCATCTCATGTGTTCTTTTAGAAACACGAGACAAAATAAGTCTTATTTTTACTCTTAATTCTCTCTACTTGGTCCTAAATCATGGTATCTAGAACTAAATTCAATATTTTAAATGTGATCCAAGTAATGTTAAATGTAATAGTGGTGCAAATCTTGACTCAAACAATATTTTCCTGCTGACACAATGTAGAGATATGTAGTTGTGTTTTGGAAGAAGCATTCTGTGCTGGTGGTGGCCGTTGAGTAGAGACGTCATGTGGTTTGTTTCCTGAAATCTATAGTGGACTTAAACTCTCCAATCTCTGCAAGTGAACTGCTGATAAGATGGTCTTTTTAATCATGTTTTGGCCATTGTTTCTTTTTGGCTTTGTCCTTTTAAATCTTCAAGTAGAAATTAAGTGTTGACTCTGTGAAAAAGCAAAAATGTTATCCTACTATGGCCATTTTAACAATCTTAATTTTCTACTCTTGTATTTAGAGCTTTGCAGGTTTGAGGCTCTGCAATTTGGATATATAAGCTTTCAGTCATTTCACAAAATTCATAGCTAAATTGTTAAAACTGACAGAGTAAAGGAAAAAGGATTCTCTGTGTTTAGGAGTCCTGTCCTATGGTATACTATTGAGGATCATCATATACAAGCTGACTCACTTTCAATATGGTCATTCAAATCCACATAATTTAGGATGAAATTCTTCAGATAATCTAAAAATCCAGCAGCAACAGAGCGAAGGTGATACAGATAACATGGAGGTTAAAGGCACTAATCTCTGGTCCCCTAGAATAAGAGTTCACAATTCATTGAATTTAACTCTTGACTCTGGTCCTTATTCACTGTGTGAACTTGATTTTGTTAGTTACCTTTTTTTTTTTTTTACTTTCTTCATATTTAAAGCAAAGACAATGAGCATCATGATCATAATAAAATGATGGATGGTATAACGTGGTTTTGAAGATTAACTCAATTCATATATGTAAAGGACTCAGGAAAATAACTGATAGCAGTACAATTTGGGGTCCATAACTAGTCCTACAGTTCATAGCATTCTTCTGACCTATAAGAGTTAATGAACTATTTTTTTAACCAATCATTGAATTAGTATTTTTAAATGATACATTTTTAAACAAAAGGAATAATGATTTATTGTTAAAAAGTATCTTTAAAACATTATGCTTATTACTGATAAATTTCTAAATCCAAATTTTCCTTATTAAAGTTGTAAATGGCTTAAAAGTACATAAATATAATATAAAAGACTGCTTTGCATAGTCCTCTTTCAAAATTTTGAGGGAATACAAATTAATGATTCAGTTTTCACATATATTTACAAGTATATTAATAAAGCACAGAGTTCTAAAGACTGAAACATTCTTAGTCTTAATCCTATTGAATAAAATAAAAAATACTTTCCTGTTTCTTGAAACCAGTACTAATATAAAAAATGATGCATGCATAACCAATATTTTTAATTAGTTCAAAACTATAGATTCCTAATGTAATAAATTATAACCTTCTCTATATGTTAAATAAAAAAAGAAATTCTTAGATATTTTTCGATCCAGAAAGAAAAATGAAACTCATATCTGAACTTCTAGAAAAGCTTCTTAAAACAGCAATAAAAGAGTCCTTCTATGTATTATATAAAATTATTTATACTTACTAAATAAGCTTTTACATATTTCCCAAGATGACAGTGATGACAGTCTCTTTATTTACTTGGTGTGATTCCATCTTTGTCTTTAATATTTTGGTAAATATCTCCAAGTTTGGAAACTCATGTATGATGAGGGATGGGGGTGTCCCATGACTTGCTGAGAATGACTGTTCTCTGAACAAAGATACCACACATACACATACCACCACCACCACCACCACCACCATCATCTCTACCATCACCACCACCATGACCACCATGAACACACAAACACACACAGTCACTAATACTGCAACATGTGATTCAACACCAACATCATGCCTGCCAGAGATTGATTTAGAAATAGAGGATTCATTTGGAAAGCATCTTTACCTCCAAATCTATCCTCCACTTAATTAGCCAAAAGGATATTTCTACAGCTAAAGCCTCCTCTGCTTAAAATACTTCAGGGACTTTTTTCTATTTCTCCACATAAATAATTTTAATGATTTTGAATAACCAAAATGATTCATCTAAGCTCTCCTTTCTGTGCTCATCTCTAACCAGTGCTCTTCGGAGTCCTGGGCACACTTTTGTAGTGTCTTTGTATAGGGACTCCAACTGCCAGGTTCCCCTGTGGGACACAGTGTGGCTTATTTACTCTTCAGAATTAGCTCAGATGGCTAATACTTTACCCTTTATTAAATGTTTCTTGATACTCACTTGAAGATCTGTTTAGATCCACTCACATGTTCTTTCAAACTGTTAAAGGCATCTGAGGTATTTGAGTGCTTTTTTTTACACTGCATTACCACTGTTTCTTTACTCATATGTCTCCCTAGAAGACAGTGAGATCCTGAGTGTGGAAAATGTAGAAGAAAGAAACATAGGAAGACAACAAATGGTTTAAAGATCTCTTAAGATTGAAATCTTCTGTAATTCATATTATTTTGCTGCAATATTCTCAATGCCAAAGTGTCTTTTGTTTCAACCTGTTTCCTACATGAACTTGTTTTCAAAAATCTACTGCAAGACTTGTAACGCTTGGTAAAAATGCCTAAGTCAACATAACTTTGTAAACAAAAGGATTGTATTGTTCTTGTTGAGAAACAAAATGGATTGACCACAGTGGACATATTTTTGAGTCAAAACCACCAATTTGTCTATTGTGTAAATTCATCCAAAGATCAAAAAATCAGTAGGGATTTGTTGGTGGTGGATATACTCATTTTTGTCTTTTGGATGCCTTAGGAGGTGTTGATCTCTCCCTGTCTCTGTCCCTTTGCAGATTTTTGAAACCAACAAGAAAACATCAATGTCATCTGCCTTTCTGCCCACCTTCCAAATTTCAACCACCATAAGTAATGCAATACTTTAAAATAGTAATACAAATACACCAAACCCAATGTGGCAGGGTGCACATTTAAGCATCACTTTAATTTTCTTAATCATTTATTTCTTGCTTACAATTGTAAGAAATACATTGATATTCTCTCCTTGCGTAACTATGTTGTTACTAAGTGATTTGTCTTCTATATTCACCTTGAAATGCCTTCATTTCAACTGGTGATGCTAAAGCAACAAATAGTTAAAGCAAAATATAGTCTTGTTATTCACCATTAATCCCGAGGGAGTAAAAAGATGATTCTCTTCCAGATGGGCAGTTTTTCAGTTTAAATTGGCAAGTCACACAAATGTCAGACACTTAAGTAACATATCTTTTTCTTGATGCAATGGAGATAACCTCTACTTTAGATTTTGATAAGGATCCATTAAAATAACACACACAAAATTCCCACTCTAGAGAAATTGATAAATGTTTCTCTTCTTCCTCTGATATTTTTGGAGAAGTTATATTAATAATTGTAAGATAAAATCATATTTTTATTGACTTCTGAACATTGAACCCTTGGCTTGAAGGGAATCTGTTTCATTTTATAACTTCAATGTGAGAGTAATGATTTTAAAAGCATTTATTAACTCTGAGGTAAAAATTTCCAAACTAAATTATATGCATCATAAGTATTGACAAAGAAAAACATAGCTTGTATTACCTTTTGATATAAGAAAATTTTGTTTCAATTCAGGACGATAATGAAAATGTTAATGAAAATAAATAATGGAATCCAGTTGTAGCATTTTTTTTCCAAGAAGTTAATGATTTTCCGAATTAATAGTTTTAAAAAAAAATTTAAATTAACTTCATTTAAATTTCATTTATTTGAGGCCTATTCTTTCACTGAAATAAGCATAAATTACTGATCTTGATTGCATTATAACCCAATGCTTTTGGTAGGCACGTAAGTTTCTATGCAGACAGAATGGCATATCCATACCATCTCTGATAAAGCCAACAAATGTTACCTATACAAAATTTTTCAATACACTAAGTTTTAAATTTAGAACTTGGAAAAATTAGTTTGGAAGTCATTGGAAATCTTTTATCAAGGGTTGATGTAAAATGCAGTGGATCACATAAATCACTTATATAATTGCTCCTCAGTAAATATCTTTCTATTATAGACCTGAATTCCAGAATGTCTACAAATTATTTTGCTCAAATAACAATAAATTTCATACTGACAACTTTGTCAAAAAGTCAGTAGTTTAATTTAGCAGCTATACTGTAAAATGTTCCTGAGGAGATTTCTCAGGTATCTTTTGCCTGTTTCATGTTCAGTTACATCTGTGTACCTTAGTCACATATTAAGAATTTGTTTAATGTTTAGGTGTTTTGTTTTGTTTTGTTTTTGAGGTAAAGTCTCACTATGCACTGTAGGCTGGCCTTGAGCTCACTTTGTAGCCCATTCTGGTCTTGAACATACAATGATCCTCCTGCTTCAGCCTCCTGAGTGCTGGGGCATGCAACAGCACTTCTGGCATATGTTAAGATTTAATTCATCCAAATCTACGCTGGTGTTTGCTTGTTTTAATTGTACCAATTCAATTTAAAAAAAAAAGCAGATGCTTTTTCAAATCATATGGTAGAAATGACAGATTTTTTGCCCTTTTCCTTTTTGAAAAAAATAAAAGTTTTCTGTCATGAAAATAATGTTCAAGCGATATATGTCTAAATAAAATTAGTGTAACATTTTCTAGCAAGTAACTTCCAGTATATTTTTTTATGAATTTCAAATTACTTCAAAGACTGTTTAAAGGGAGGAATGAAGTTTGTGAAAATACTTTGGCATTTTAAGGATTGCTTTCTGAGTACTGTTTTTTTGTTTTTTTTTTTTTTTGCATGCATCCCACGTCATTTCAGAGAGAAACATATTTATGTTTTCCCCAAGTGAAGGACATACCTTTCCTTCGCCTCCACACATACAGTCTTAATGTACTAACCAAATCTGTATATTTACTTAATTTATTTTATTAGTATATGTTTACAGTATATAAGGATTACTTTTGTGGGGGAAAGTTGGTAACTGGACATAATATAGATTTCTTTTTTATTCCTTAATACTCCCATTCATCTCTGCTTCTTCCGATTCTTGTTCCTTGCCATATAGCAAAAGTTCTATTTCCATGTTTAGTACAATTTATTCATTTCTTTTCTCTCTTCTCCTTATCCTTTTCACCTTTTTTTCCCCTTCCTATTTGAAAAAATTTTACCAACTTTCTATTACCATTTGTTTTATTTTTTACTTAAATTTTAGGTTCATCACATGAGAGAAACCATACAATATTTGTTTATATGCTGATATATTTCACTTAATAAATTTATGCATTTTTAAGATGAAGATTTATATCAATGCTTCCTTGAATGAGCCCTTTTCATGCAGAGAATGCTAAATTAGTAGTCTAGCTTTCCAACATCTATTTTGACAGTTCTATACAGTAAAATTATAAACTTTTAAAACCTACAGCAGCTCACCCAAGTTTGGAATTACAGAATCTATGGAGAGAAGAGTTATTGGGGTCAAAAACAGCACAAATGAGGGAACAGAATTCAGATTAGACAATGCACCTTTTCTAGTGGTGATCAATAAAGGCTGCTAAACATTTGCACTACTACTACTACTACTACTACTATTACTACTACTACTGCGATAATAGATCTGAGTATTTTACAGGCATTAAATTACTTGATCACTATAAAATTACTATGAACTGCCTGCCATTATTATTTCTATTTTTCCAGAGGAGGACACTGAGGTAAAGTGTAATTAAATAATTTGCCCAAGATTTAAATATCTGTAAAGCAATGGAGTTATAATTTAAAACATGAGAATCTATCATGTATGCCCTTACACAAGTTATAAAGGAAAGGAACAGCAAATATCAGAAAGCTTTCTCTTTTGCAAAGGGAGGAAGGCTGGGAGTCTTTTAACCTCCTGGGAGAAAGATCAGATGCCCAGTAAGCCAAAGAGGGCTACAATTAACCAGAAATTGAAAGAATGTTGAAAAACATGCTTTTAAGAGTAAAAGGCATTAAAGAAAACATCCAGAGCAACATTCTTGCAATATGACTAGAGAGAGGAGTGCGGAGTGGTGTTTCTAGAATTCTAGGTGTGTGAAAACATGGTGGGGGTGGTGAGAGCAAAAAGATGGAACGAAAAATAAGTCAGACGTTAGACCATGTTAAGAATCAAGTTAAGGAACGCACACGTTTTTCTGTTGGTATCCAGGCTTCTGAACAGACAAGTAATTGTATGAACTTAAGTGCTTTTGATCTGTTTTACAGTAATTGGTTAATTTATTAAAACACTTTTTTCTTGACTCTAATTTCTTCTGTTAGACTTTATTTTGTAAAACACTTTGTTCTATGACTTTTTAACAAGATACCTTGGAGATTTCATCTTTTTCTAACGTGATTTTGATTATGAAT
This sequence comes from Dolichotis patagonum, assembly GCA_004027295.1. Lineage (NCBI taxonomy): Eukaryota > Metazoa > Chordata > Mammalia > Rodentia > Caviidae > Dolichotis > Dolichotis patagonum. The sequence continues at coordinate 4,118 of PVJX010012837.1, read as the reverse complement.
AAGACATGACAAAATAAAATACAAAAATCAAACATTTTCATCTACTTAGTCACATATGATGCTAAATTCCTCATGATACATGACATTTTGAGAATTTGGCTGTTGTGAATGTTAGACAGTGCCCCCCCCAAAGAAGTAAGGACTACAAAAAACTACTTAATCAGACTCTACAAGTTGTGTAGCTTTCATGTTTTCACCGTCTCTTTGAAAGGTACTTGATCTTTTTCTATTTTTGTTTTTTCCTTGTTTCTGCTATTCAAATTTGATGGTGGCCATTGTATGTCCTACTGAAATCTTGTTTAATTTTTCTTAAAGATGCCATTCTTTTTTATTCACATAATTTCATTTTTTAAATAAAGATTTTGGAGTGAGCTCTTCAGTTGAAACCATATCTCAGGTTAAGAGGGAATTAGGAGGGACCATCAGAATGAGGAAAAGAATATAACTTAGGAAGCGTAGGCTCATGACATTTCAGTGACGGAGCTTTGTACAGAATTAACTTCCTTGAATTTAAGATAGAATGAGAAGTATAGTGAGACACAGTGTAATGAAACTAGGCATTTCAGAGTTTAAAAATCATCTTTTGAAGTATTAATTTCCAACAAAAATTTCAATTATGTGACCTCATTACAGGACGTGCTGAATCATAAAAAGGAAAACTGACATTAAAAACTAAATGGAGAAGCAAGTTTCATAGAAATAAAACATTAACATTAGTTTTACTTTGGTATCAAGTGTTAAATAACATCTAAATATGAAAAACATGATAAGTTACGGGAAACTCACTCGTGTAATTATGTAATTTTGAATACTCTTATGAAGAAATCAAGAATATGGAAAATATTCTCCATCTGTAATAAACAAGATTTTAGCCTTTTTATTTGACTTATTCTGTTACATGTCTATACTATTTCATTAAGGAATGTTCAATGTTAGTATGAACACTATAGTGTATTATTGTCATATGAAACATTTCTTTTGGTCATGGTAGAAGAAAAATGCTTTTAATTGTGGAAAGATAATTTGTTGACAGTAACTCAGCATCATTTCTTATTTGTTTTCTAGTCCTTTAATTAGACTATGAATGATTTATTTTGATTAGACACATGACAAATTTGCCACATTGATGACATACTAATTCTCTTGTAACAAGCTTTTAAGTGTTGCATACAAAACACATTTTCTCTGCTCATTCTTTCATCATTGTCACAATTTAAAAGTATCTAGTAATAAGAAAGTTCTAAATATATCATCTCGAGATTATTAATGAAACTTTCTTCATACGGAATATAACTGACTCATTCAGTTTCATGGCCTGTTGCATTGAGGAACCTTAAAGTTGTGAGATCATAGCATCCCCAGTAAGAAGTTCTGTTAGCATATATTGCATTGTAGTAAGATAAATAAAAATGAAGAGAAAGTACAACTTGGCTGTGCATTATCAATGGAAAATCATTTTAAAGCCTTAGATGAATAGCTTATGTTACCAGTTGTATGAAGATGATACTGCTAAATGCAGATATTTTACTTAGAACAAACTCCAGGTCTAATTATGTTGGCTACACGGCAATCTTCTTTTACTATTTGAATATTTCAAGTGACTTCATTCACTAATTAAAGCCCACAACAGTTTCTCATTTGTAAAGTGGTAATTAACATAATAAAAGTTCTGTACAGGGTTAGGGATTTATTATCTTAGGATGATGATCAAAATACTTTGGACTTTAATGGCATTGCAAAGAAAATTAATAATGGCAGCTGAAGTTTCTGATTTGCATAATTTAATTAGAGTAAGCAGTACTGTTAATTTGAACTGGTTAGAGTATGTGCAAATTAATAAAATGGCACATTCCATATTTTAAAGGAGATATCTGTATTTCATCACATTGAAACCTGCTCATTAAATGAAGCCTAATTGACTCTGTTCACTCCCTCACAAAGTATTAATGACTGTCTCTTACACAATAGCCTCCTACTGTTTGTGCATTTAATAGTCTGAAGCCCTTCTTTGTTATAATACATGGTTTTAAAATGCAGTTAATTCAAGCCAAATGAGTAAAATAGTACTCATTGGTTACATTTCATGTGTTCATATGAACTCAGAACTCAGAACCGCCACAAACTGACACCCAAAAGATAATTACAACTATAGTTTTTTCATGTTTATTTTATTCATCCTAAACATTCTCACTTATGAATTAAAATTTTGCCATTTCTGCATTTGTCACTGCTGCATTGTGTGTGTGTCTGTGTTTGTGTACTTAGAATTCCAGTCTCAAGGTGATGCAGAATAAAATTGGAGATTCCTAACAGAAAACAGATTTAGTCTCTGCTGGCACATTTCAGAAATGTCACCACCCAAATGATTCATTCTTACTAGACTGAAGACCTGTCTACCAGGCTTCAGGAGGGAGAATGAGGAACTTTGCAAGCAGGATTTCTGTTTTATAAGGCCAAGAAACTTTACTTACCATTAGTAGTAAAGAAATTAGAAAAAAATGTCCATCAGAGTATGTCCAGGGATGGATAGAAAAAAGAGTAGTATGTGTCCAGAGGGAATATCACAAAGTGTTGTCATCTCCAAACTGCCAAGTGAGGTTCCTACGAGACAGAATAGGTAAAACACCAGAACTGTTTCAAGCATGAGGAAACTATCTTTTGCAGTTTGTCAAAAAAAGATTGTGTTTCCTTAAAAATATAAAGCATCCAAGCTTTCAATTTGAGATTGAGACTAGGCTTTGCATATTAGAGAAAGGGAGTTTAGACTTTTGAGACAAATGTAACACCCGGTGTGGTCGTCAACTCCTCAGTGTCCTATAATTAGCCACATATGTTATTTTAATTAACTTGATTATGAAAGGTTTTTCTATCAAAATCTACCTAGGATGGGTGGTTGGTCCTCTGCAATAATGTGGACCTGGGCTGAAAGCATATTTTTTTTTTATTTCAAAGAGAATAAAACAAAAGAGGGCAGAACAAAGCAGATCAGAACACAACAACATAAGTAACACAGCACTTTACAATAAGACAACCGGACATTAACAGTAGCTGTCAAAATATCTCTTTCTCTGCTACAGTTGAGCATAGTTTCAAATACAATAATATCAAACATAACAAAATAGTATAAAACCATTCAAAAGAATGAAAGAATTACAGGCCATTCTGAACCAAATAACAGAGAATGACCAATGGATGCTGTAATATCTCATTTTCAATAAAAAAATTTTTATGCTATCACATATATTAAAACCCCAATAAGACACAACATGATAGAACTGCTGGTAATAGAAGAATAAAAGCATGGTAGGACTTCTAAGCAAAATGATATTAAATCAGCAATGGCTGTCATTATGTTTTGTTTTCCTCAAAACAGCTGTTCATACCATCACGTGTAATAAAGTCAAACAAAACAAAATAAAACCATTCCAAATGATGAATGAAAACATTGAAAGGCTTCAAAGAAATGAAATGGGAAATCATGATTACCATAAAATCTTGTATACTCTTACCAACTCTCATAATAGGGAGACTATATGGTATTTACACCTGTGAGTTTGGCTTATTTCGCTTATGAGTATGGTCTCAAGTTGTGTCCATTTATTTATAAATATCTCAATGTGATCATTCTTTATAGCTGAATAGTACTTGTATAAAAATACCACAACTTTTTTATCCATTCCTCAGTTGATGGGCACTTAGGTTGTTTCCAAGATCTGGCTATTACAAATTGTGCTGCTATAAACATGGGTGCACATATATCACTGTAGTATGATGTTTTCAGTTCTTCTGGGAATATTCCTAGAAGTGGAATAGCTGGATCAAATGGGACTTCCAAACCCAACTTTTTGAGGAATATCCAGACTGACCTTCACAGTGGCTGCACCAGTCTACACTCCCACCAACAGTACAGAAGAGTTTATTTTTCCCCACAGCCTCTCCAACACTTGTTGTTGGTAGTGTTTTCTATCTTGGCCATTCTTTCTGGAGTGAGATGGAATCTCAGTGTGGTTTTAATTTGCATTTCTCTCATGAATAATGATGATGAACATTTTTTCATGTATTTATTTGCCATTCGTATTTCTTCATCTGAGAACTGTGTATTCATTTCAGATGCCCAT